>JARWIR010000184.1:0-242668 GCA_029959085.1 Nemophila menziesii | reverse complement strand
CAGCAACCTCCACAATCTGACGCTCTTAAATGGAAACGCAAGGTTCATCCATACCTTTAGCTTCTCATTCTCTTTTCTCTTCTTAATTTATGAAATAAATTATCAGGCCAAGGAGCGTAAGCAAGAGATTCTTAAGCTTCATGACGATCTCAAACTAGCTCAAGGTACTTCCTCTTCTCCTCTAACATTAACGGTTTCGTGTTTGTTACTGTTAACCTCAGCTAATTTATGTTATTATGGTGATTGTTATGTTTTAAGTTGAGCTACAGTATATGGCACTCTGTTTAATTTATATCTACTATTATTTAGATGGCTTGCAGTATGATTTGTTTCCACAAAGTGCGTCTTGCAAATGCTATTTCTTTGATAATTTGGGAAGTTTGAGCACAAAGACATTTGGGAACCGATCTGATGCTAGATTCAATGATGTTTTGCGCCGCAGATTTCTTAAACAAGGTTAATAATACAGATTATAATAGTGAAAGTGAAAAAGAGCAGCTAAGAAGGTTAACAATTATTTTAATTTGTGCTCAAGATACTTTTCTAAGCTGGGAATTTGTAATGTATATATTACCTATAATTCATCTCATCTTGGTATGAATTTCATATATTTTACTAGGTAGATTAGGTGACGATACTTTGAATTAAAAATATTTGTAGAGATTAGAATGTATGGATATTGTAAACTACAATGAAGTGGTTTGAAGTGTACAAAATCAAAGCTATGTTTCAGCTGTTGACACGTTTTTATTCTTACACGTATCTTGTTTCTCTTTGTTCTGAATTTAGGATCTTTGATTTACAGTAATATATATGTGTCTGGACACTTTCTTTCATTCCCTTTAAAGTCTGTAAATTTAAGAGATCATAAATTATTTCTTATGGAAGCGGATAATTATGGATTTAATAACAGAAAAGCGGATAAGTTTATTACCAATTTATCAGTTAAAAAGCCAAACATATCTTGCGTCCGAGTGCTGAGTTAGCTCGGATTCCAAGACGGGAAGGCTTCAGGATCAATTCAAATAGATGCAATTTTTGTTCAAATTAGCCGAAGAAACAATATGTAACCTTGAAGGAATTGATTATGTCAACAGTTTAGTGGGTGCATTGATGCAAATAGCATAACCAGGAATAGAAATTAGTTCTTCGTTGCACATCCCTGTAGTTAGATTTGGTTGATTATCATTTAAATATTTTTTTATAATTATTATGATTTTGTCCTTTAGCATTTTTCTTCAATTTGTTAGCATTAATATATTACGTGAAAGTGTAGCATTAGTCCTGCAAAGATAAACATGTTGGAGAATATAATACTTTAATAAATTCATATGGCAAATTTAGGTGTAACAATATACTGGATATCAGATATCAATACTACGTAGAGAAGTTAATTAGATTTTTTTGTTTTTTGTTTCTTTCTTAATTTCTTTTTAGTTCCTCAGGCTTTGAATACTTCTATTTGATGTTTGATGCAATATTACTTATCTTTACTTTCTGGTTCTTTGACCACAAATCAGCAAAGTAGATGTCTGTTCCAAAAAAAAAAAAAAAATCAGCAGATTATATGTGTGTTCTTAAACTATGTACTTTCTGCAATATTTGCTGCATTATTTCTAAGTAATTTCTACAATATCTGCTGCAATATTCATCAGGCTTTAAATACTTCTATAAAGCACTTATTTTTAATTCACATATTAGATGTTTGTATCCTTAAACTATGTAAAAAATAGAATGTACTAGAATTTTTAGAAGAATCTGAATTATTTCGAAAATAATACATTGTACTTGAAGAAGGTAGAAATAAAGACAACAGCAATATTAATTGAATCAAAAATCCAGAGATACTGAAATTAAACTGTGATTATCAAGCTAGTTTACCTCTAACCTAATTTTTTTCACATGTCTTCAACCTTCTTCGGCATTTCGCACCTTTTTCCCCAGAACTTAAACTGAAAAGCCCTCGTCTCTAACAGCTTCCCTATCTCTTCAATCGGGAGACCTTTAGTGTCAGGAACGAATATGAAAACAAACAGAATCCCAAAAACAGCTATAACTCCAAATATAAGAAACGTCCATGATGTCCTAATGGCTTCGAAAAAGATTGTGCGACAATAAGATTAGATATCCAGTTAGCCGTTGCAGCTATACCTCCACAAACTCCTTTATACCTTAACGGGTATATCTCAGAATTAAAAATCCAGGAAACTGTTTCCATTCCAGAAGAAGAAAAGAATATGATGTAAAGCCTCAACCGATAAGTGCCACCAACCCCATTTATTTGGACATCCCATAGTGTACCATGACCTGCTTCTCCTCGACACATATCCTGGATTGTGTTATTCGAGATTAAACAAACCCCTGGAAACATCTGCTAATGAGACTGCGTATGTATTAAGTCCCCTAGATTGTACTAAAAGTAAAACATACATTACTGGAAGATGAAGAACATAATCTACAATAAGAGGAATCTTGCAAACACTTTTTCATTATAGAGGACAAGATTCGAAAACAAGTAATTAATGTGATGAAGAAATATCTGTTGGTCCCAATATAAAGAAGAACAAGAAAAGAAGATTAATACAACTCTACTTACTTATATTTCTTAATAAAACTTTTACAGGCTACTGCCTTTTACAAAATAAACTCACACATTTTCTCTCCTGTTTTTTGTTTCTCACTTTTCTATATGAAAATTACAAAGGATAGCTAGCTATTTATACTAGTAGATAAGCTATTTAAATCAAATGATATCTAGAAATATTAAAAGATAGAAGACAAAATTCAATGTATTCCAAAAACTCATCAGTATATTTATTTGGGCCATCGATCTTCCACATTCATTGTTCATTGATATCTCCATTCAAATTCATTGATTTTTTTCTTGACTATTGAAGAGTTCATGAACTTAGACTTATTTTGGTTTGTGTATTCCAACACCCCCTTCAAACCAAAATAATCTTCACACCGACCAATGATCTTAACTTCTTGAAAGTTTGAAAGTTACTGTTGGTAATGACTTTGTGAAAATATCAGCAACTTGTTATGAAGTGTTACAGTATTCCAACTGGTGTGGCCTAAGGTGTGATAAAAAGATGATATAATTTAGATGAAAATAAACACCCTAAGCTAGCACGGTTCTGCAAGTATACAGATCGTATGCAAGTTTTAATGAATAAGTAAAATTCGTTCCTCAGAGACTGACGAAAGTTAGAGAGAACTTATGCAAATTATCAAGTGCAAATATTAAAGATAGAAAAGATAATACACAAGAAGAAAGAAGAGATAGAT
This sequence comes from Nemophila menziesii, assembly GCA_029959085.1. Taxonomy (NCBI): domain Eukaryota; kingdom Viridiplantae; phylum Streptophyta; class Magnoliopsida; order Boraginales; family Hydrophyllaceae; genus Nemophila; species Nemophila menziesii. The sequence goes on along the minus strand of JARWIR010000184.1, from coordinate 239,377 downwards.
AAATATTTATTTGGTTTTTTAAATATTAAAACTAAACTAATAAACTAAAGACAGAAAGTAAATAAAAGAAAAAAAAGAAGATAGTATGAAAGTTAGCTTGAGTAAATAGCATGCAATACCCACTAGTTTTGCCGTTCTAAACATGTAAGGGTGAATTATGTAGTATTTCAATAATCGGTTCCAATTCCCTATCGGTAGTTTCAAATAGGATTTACCTGTGTCAATAAGGCTTCCTAAGCAAACTTTTCCTGTAATTGGTAAATAGTCACAAGAACTAAACCATAGTGATTATATAGTTAGGTTGGGTTGTCAGATCAAACCTTGTACTAGACGTTATGTGCTAAACAGGTAATTAAACAACGTTGTCAATGGTGACCTAACTACTAGATGGTAATTCTATATGGCCTAGGTTCCACAAGAACACAGAATATAAATCCAAACACATAAACAATGAATAAAAACTATAATTCAATTTAAAACATAGAATTCCCAAATTAGATAGATGTCAATCAAAACTAGGGTTCATACATATATGCTAAAACTCAAGCTAAAAAGAATTAATTCATACTAAGAAGAGGAGAGAAAAGAATTACAAAATAAGAGGTTGAAGAAGACATATGGTGTTTCGCTCCTTCCAGACTTCTTCTCTTATGTTGCAGCTTCCTCTTGGCCTTAAGGTCTGGACAAGGATGATTTAAGAGTGTTAAGAGGCTGTATTTATAGTGTATATGTTGACCTAATTCGTTTCTTGGAGAAAAGGCCAAGTAATAGACTCCAAGCCCAACTCAAATTCGTAAGGAAATAAAGATAAACACTGTTGGACCGTGTTGGGCATATCTTTTTCGTTATTGCTCGGTTTGAGCTCCATAATATACCAAAAGAATCGTCACAGAATTATCTATGTCCCTATGAAAGGAAATTACCAAAATCGGCATATTTCTTGGGGTAAATAGCACTTCTTTAGGCGTGTGCTGCAGAATCTCAGATTTAGGTAGCTTTTCCTTTTCCTAATTGAACTCTGTTTCCTTCTATCTCCAATTACCATGCATATCTCTTTCCATATCTTGTAGTCTTTGACTTGGACTCTAATTAATATCCATAATTATCTTTAAAGTTTCACAATAAATAAACAATTAAACCCAATATGCTCTAAAAATATTATGTTACTAAATCAAGACTCAAAATAGGAAAGTGCACTAAATTAAGCTAAGATCGACCTATAAACTACTAAATAAGCCTAAAATGATGTCTCATAAATAGATTATATTATCACAAATGAGGAGATATCAAGGCCCCCAACTCAAAGTTGTATCGTCCCGATACAATAAAAGTAAAGAACAGTAGGGTAGTCATATAGCAAGAGAAAGAGGTAGGAGGAGAATAAGAACAGAACACAATGAATGATCCTAGAGCATAACATCTAAAAAGTCTCATGTAGTAATGCTCAATAAATAATGCACAAGTATGTTTAATACAAATGTTATCAACAATCCATAAATTCAAGTTAAGATTAATTCGCAATGCCAGAAGGAGAGGATGATAACTTAGTTCAGGTTAATGGGTATAGGTTGTTCATAGGTCCCAAATACAGCATCCAATGGTCCACTTACCTATTACCTAATAGCTCAATTGTTTCTCCACCAAGTAGTTAGAAATCCTAAGGTCTTTGGTTATAACTTGGCTTAAGGACGGTATGATATATTTGGATAATGAAAAGTGAGCTTTTGGCTCTCTCTTCACTAGCCATCAACGAATCGCCCTAGAGCTTGAGTTTCCACTCGAAGATGTTCTCACTCAACCCAATTGATTGATGCTTTAATGTGCATCCCCAATAATCCCAAATTAAACCTTTGTGATGACATACAATTTCCACTTTGCCGGTCCGAATATATATTCTTTTCATATCAATTTTTTCTTTTTGTATAGCTATGATTCTCTTTTTGATGTTGAGATATCAGTCCGAATATATATTCTTTTCATATCAATTTTTTCTTTTTGTATAGCTATGATTCTCTTTTTGATGTTGAGATATCACACTATTTTTTTCATATATATATTTTTATGCCCTTGTTGGCAAATTTAGCTCGTAGCTTCTTTTCCATTCAGTATTACCCCGGCAAAGGGTTACAATAATAACAATTCCATCATCAATAAAATCACAATTACAATTCCCAAAATCCCAATGTTCCCTAATGATGAAACCCACCACCCCAAACTCAAGCTCTAAAACAACTTGTTTCAGGTTTTGCGATTCGAGTGCGGGTCATATTGATAAGTCCTACAAACTAAGGGTATGGATTATAATGTGGTTAATAAAAGGCTTTAGAAAGGCTCAGAGGGGTTAAGACGGATAAATAACAAAAATAATCAAATAAAAGGGTGAGAAAGTATAAGACTTCAAGTGTTTTAACATGAAAGAACTGCCTTATTCATTTTCCTAACTACCGGATTTTGTTACTTTTTCACTACTAGTTCATAGATAAGTTGGTTTTCAACTAATTTCAAACCTCACGTTCTACACACCAAATAATTTCCCTAAGTTTCAACGTGACTTCATAGCATTGCTCATTAACTTTTCTATCTTTTATTTCCTGTTTTCATACATACATCTAAACAATTTTAATGACATCTTTCAAAAACATACTACCTACTATCATTAACTTAATTAAATCATGCTCAATAGGTACATTCAAAGATATTCTATGCCTATTTCAACCCAAAAAAATTTAAATTTTATGCAAAAACAAAAAGGAAGATGAGGACAACGAATCCCCACCCCCAACTCAAAAATGAGCCGTGTCCCCACGACTCGAAAAAAACTCAAGAAAGAATAAAATTTAAAATTAGCATACATATTGCACATAAAGAAATGGTAGGGAAGAAAGAAAACATACTCTTCGAGGCTATTACCTCGCCTTATCGATACTCGGATTAAATCTAATGTATCTTCTTCACCCAACTTCTTATTCGCTCTTCGTTCAGGACACGTGATCATAATAGGATATTGCATTATATAACGTCATGGGAGAGATCGAAAATTCGTATCACCTCCTCATAGATCAACTGTGCCACATCTTCTTTTTTTCCTCACAATATACAATTCACAAACAACCCAAGCATTCCAAATCTCCATGAACCTTCATGTATTCTCCTTTATCAACTTTTTCTTCAAATACTTTCTCATAAGCAAAAGGTAGTTCCTTTAATTGTTTCTTCGGAGAAGTTATCATGGCCATTGAAGCTTTCTCTTTTTCTTCGGGTGTAGAGTCTTCGATTTGTAGAGGTTGTGTTGTTTTCTTCACTAAAGTTAGAATCTTTTTGCGCATAGAATCACACACAACTAGCTGACCTCTCTTTTCTCGACTTGTTTTACCCTTTGAATTGGAACTAGGACTTTTCTCACTTGATTTCTTCTCAATTAATCCAATACCTTGCTTTTCTTCATCTCCCTTATCGTAGATAATGTTCATGTTCTCTTAATCATCTCAATTGACCCCCAACTCAAAGCTCTACCCACTCTTGAAATTTGATCTTTTGATTATTGGTTGTACAAGCTTAATTTGGGTTAGGAAGGGTGATTTGATGATGATTCTCTATGTGGGTAAGATGGATTCTCATGGATTGGTATGGATTTAAGAAATTGTAGGATGAATTTCTGAAATTTAAGCTTTTGATTCTTGGATTCAAGGTGTTTTGGTATGATTTGGGTGGTTGAATCTTTGTAATGATGTGGAGAATGAATTGGATGTGTTTTTATGGCGATTGGGTGGTGTTTTGATGATTGGTGAAGGTTTTATGAAGCTTTAATGGAGTTGGGAGTGTTTTGGGGAAGAAGGAGAAGCTTAAGGATTGAAAAATTCGTAATAGAGCAACCTCCTCACCCTTATAATCTGAAAAACGTGATTTTTTTCTCTTTCCAGCAGCGCGGTGCGGTGTACCGCGGATATGGTCCGGTGTACCGCAACTTCTCTCGGCAAAAACCTCCCCAACAGCTAGATCTTGAAAAGTTATGCAGTTTAGGCTCAAAGATCACCTGATTTCGACATCCGAGCGTAAAGATATGACTTGCCGAAATTTTCTCAGATTGTGTCCAGTTTTTTTTTTTTTTCAGTGGGGTTGGGCGGTATACCGGAGGTGAGGCGCGGTATACCGCGCAGCTGGTCAGAATCTCCGAAAAATTTCGTTTTCTCTTCCCTAACTCGATTTCTCCAATACCTAATCAGCAAAAACACTAATACCTTTCTCAAATATGCAATATCAACTAAAAACAACTAAACTAAACATAAACTAAAAACGTAAAAGACATAAAAACTTAAAAATTGCGGGTTGTCTCCCGTATAGCACTTTTGTTTAACGTCTTTTAAAGTTAGACGTGGTACCTCGATTAAGGATGACGAAATTTCCACCCTTTTCCTCTAATTCCCACGAATTTTTCAGCTCGATTCTTCATAATCATGGATGGTTCCATCCAAGATTTCGTGGGAAGGGGTGTTTCTGGTGGTAGCTCTAATTCATTTGTAGCATTACACTCCTCTGGCAATCCATTCATCTTTTCGGTTTCTAAACTTCGTTTGTTAGAAAGAATGTCCTTCATGAATTTTAGATATTTCGGCATTATCTTGAGAGTTTCTACAAACGGTAGTTTAATCTCTAACTTGTTCACCATGTCAACGAACTTCTTGAATTCCAGGTCATTGTCCTTTCTGACACGTGAAGGGAATGGTGGAGGAGGACATGTGTTGGTTACCACTGGGCTCTCTTTCTTTTCCGGTGTCTTCTCTTGGACACTTTTTTGTTCAACTACCTCTTCTTCGACTGTATCTTCTGTTGTTTCTTCGCCCCCCGTTTCTGGAATAGGGACTGGTTCTGGTTCTGGTCTAGGTGGAGGTAGTTGTTTTCCACTTCGTAATTCAACTGCATGACAAACTTTGTTTTCTGGAGCACTAGTATCACTTCGGAGTTGCCCTTCTGCAAAGGTTTGAAGTTTATTCACCATTTGTGACACTGTCTGCTCCATCTTCATAAGCGCATTCTGTGATTTTTGGAATTCTTGTTGGCTAATCTCCATATCTTCAATTAGGTTCATTATCTTAGCCATGGTTTAATTCGAACTCGAAGGTTGTTCTTGTACGGTTTGCTGCATTAAATAAGGAGGTGGTTCTTGATAGGCTTCATTATAAATCGGCGTTTCTTGATAGATAGGTTGTGGAGGATAATAAGATTGTGGTCGTGGTTGATAATAATTTTCATAATAAAGGTTATTATGATAATAAGTCTGTTGATCTCCGACCCAATTGTAATTCTGTGGGGGCTGATAATCAGCGTAATTTCCTTGGGATTGATAATAACCATCATAATAATGGTCTCTTTGATAAGGCATGAAGGAAATTGAGGCTGGATTATTCATGCAATATTCCCACGAGTGATCTCTTGCTGCACAACTAAGACATGAAGGTGAGGTATGTACTAGATTCCTCTAACTAGTTTTCGCGATTGTTCTCGTAATTCCTCAAGTTGTTGGTTTAACTCCTTGAGCTTTAGAGATTCCATCATGTATTAGCTTCTTCAGGATCTAATAACACGAAACCTTTATCTCCTAATAAATCTGCTTTTGCCTAAAAAAAATCTGTAAAACAAAAACTAAAAAAGAAAACTGTAAAAACAGAACTAACTAAAATAAAAGCACAAGATAATTGCACAAGGACTAACGATGTAGTCCCCGGCAGCGGCGCCAAAAACTTGGTGTGGCCTAAGGTGTGATAAAAAGATGATATAATTTAGATGCAAATAAACACCCTAAGCTAGTACGGTTCTGGACGTATACAGATTGTATGCAAGTTTTAATGAATAAGTAAGATTCGTTCCTCAGAGACTGACGAAAGTTAGAAAGAACTTATGCAAATTATCAAGTGCAAATATTAAAGATAGAAAAGATAATACGCAAGAAGAAAGAAGAGATTGATAAATATCTATTTGGTTTTTTAAATATTTAAACTAAACGAATAAACTAAAGACAGAAAGTAAATAAAAGAAAAGAAAAGAAGATAGTATGAAAGTAAGCTTGAGTAAATAGCATGCAATCCCTACTAGTTTTGCTGTTCTAAACATGTAAGGGTGAATTATGTAGTATTTCAATAATCGGTTCCAATTCGCTATCGGTAGTTTCAAATAGGATTTACCTGTGTCAATAAGGCTTCCTAAGCAAACTTTTCCTGTAATTGGTAAATAGTCACAAGAACTAAACCATAGTGATTATATAGTTAGGTTGGGTTGTCAGATCAAACCTTGTACTAGACGTTATGTGCTAAACATGTAATTAAACACCGTTGTCAATGGTGACCTAACTACTAGATGGTAATTCTATATGGCCTAGGTTCCACAAGAACACAGAATACAAATCCAAACACATAAACAATGAATAAAAACTATAATTCAATTTAAAACATAGAATTCCCAAATTAGATAGATGTCAATCAAAACTAGGGTTCATACATATATGCTAAAACTCAAGCTAAAAAGAATTAATTCATACTAAGAAGAGGAGGAAAATAATTACAAAATAAGAGGTTGAAGAAGACATATGGTGTTCTGCTCCTTCCAGACTTCTTCTCTTGTGTTAGAGCTTCCTCTTGGCCTTAAGGTCTGGCCAAGGATGATTTAAGAGTGTTAAGAGGCTGTATTTATAGTGTATAGGTTGACCTAATTCGTTTCTTGGAGGAAAGGCCAAGTAATAGACTCCAAGCCCAACTCAAATTCGTAAGGAAATAAAGATAAACACTGCTGGACCGTTTTGGGCATATCTTCTTCGTTATTTGTCGGTTTGAGCTCCATAATATACCAAAAGAATCGTCACAGAATTATCTATGTCTCTATGAAAGGAAATTACCAAAATCGGCCTATTTCTTGGGGTAAATAGCACTTCTTTAGCCGTGTGTTGATTTAGGCAGCTTTTCCTTTTCCTAATTGAACTCTGTTTCCTTCTATCTCCAATTACCATGCATCTCTCTTTCCATATCTTGTAGTCTTTGACTTGGACTCTAATTAATCTCCATAATTATCTTTAAAGCTTCACACTAAATAAACAATTAAACCCAATATGCTCTAAAAATATTATGTTACTAAATCAAGACTCAAAATAGGAAAGTGCACTAAATTAAGCTAAGATCGACCTATAAACTACTAAATAAGCCTAAAATGATGTCTCAGAAATAGATTATATTATCACAAATGAGGAGACATCACCAACATTATCGTCTTCTCTTTCACATGATCTCTTAAGAAGTGAAAATTAAGATCTATATGCTTGCTTCTTCCATGTTGTACCGGATTTTTGGACAACTCGATCTTCGACTTGTTATCCACATAAATAATAGTCGGATCTTCTTGTTCGTGATTTAAATATTTCAATAAATTTCTTAACCAGATTGCTTCACAAACTGCTGAAGATAATGCAACATATTCAGCCTCAAAAGAAGATAACGCAACCACACTTTGTTTCTTTGAAGTCCACGTAAATGCTGTCGACCCAAGAAAAAATATATACCCACTGGTGCTTTTCCTTTCATCTTGATCACCTCCCCAATCACTATCAGAATATCAATACAATATAGCATCTTCTTGATAAGGATAAACTAAACCAAAATTTATTGTACCTTTGATGTACCTCAAATCCTTTTTGTGGCAAGCCAATGAGACTTTTTTGGAGTTTCCATATAACGACTCAGTAAACTAACAAGATAAACAATATCTGGCCTTGTGATCGTGAGGTATCGTAAACTTCCAATTAAATTTTAAACAATGTGGAATTCACACATTTTTCTTCTCCTTCTTTTGTCATTTTCAAACCACGTGACATCGGAGTTTCTACGGGATTACAGTTTGCCATTTTAAATTTCTCAAGTAGTTCTGAGGCATACCTTTTTTGTGAAATACATATTCCGCCTTCTTGTTGATGTACTTCGATGCCAAGGAAAAATTACATAAGCCCAGAGTCTGTCATTTCAAATTCCTTGCACATGGCTTGTTTGAACTGAACAAACATTTCTTCACAATTTCCCGTAAAAAGAAAGTCATCGACATAAAGACATGCAATTAACACTTTACCCATATGATTTTTCTTGGAATAAAGTGCATGCTCAAATGGACATTTGACAAAACCATTTTCAATAAGATAATTGTCGATTCGAGAATTCCACGCTCGTGGAGCTTGCTTTAAGCCATACAAAGCTTTCTTTAATCGGTACAATTTATCTTCTTTACTATTTATGGTAGAACCTTCTAGTTTTTCGATGTAAACTTCTTTTTCAAGTATACCATTCAAAAATGCAGATTTGAAATCCAATTTGTGTATCTTCCATTTACGATGAGTTGCAAGCGATATCAACATTCTCACAGTGTCTAGTCGAGCAACAAGGGCAAACACTTCATCATAATCAATTACATATTTCTGTTTGTATCCTTTTGTAACAAGCCTTGCCTTGTAGCGATCAATTTCTTCATTTGTCGTCCTCTTTATTTTATACACCCATTTGAATCCAATAGGTCTATGTCCTTTTGGAAGAGATGTCAATTCCCAAGTATTATTTTTTTCAATTGATTGAATTTCTTCGACCATTGCTTTCTTCCAAGAATCTTCTTTCACGGCTTCCTCAAATGACAATGTCTCATGATCGGCATAAAGACATACCAAATTCATCTTTTCAGTTTCTTCATTCTTCTTGGCGGAGAAGAAGAACTACCTGTACCTTCATTGTCTTGAGGATTTATGACTTGTTGAGGTGTCATGACAAGCGGTTCTTGATGTTGATGGTTTGTTTCCTCTTCTTCAACTTCAGTTTGATTCTCTTTACTAGAATCTTCTTCATTCCACCTCCAAATTTCTTCTTCGCTAAAAACAACATCTCTACTCACCACTACTTTGTTTGTTAGTGGATTGTAAAGTTTGTATGCTTTTGACTCCTCGCTATAACCAATAAAAATGTACTTTTCACCTCGATCGTCCAACTTCTTTCTTTTTGCATCTAGAACACGAGCATAAGAAATACAACCAAAAACTCGTAGATAACTAATATCTGGCTTATAGTTGCTCCAAGCTTCTTGTGGTGTCATATTTCTCACACTCTTGGTTAGACAACGATTTAGCAAATAAGCAGTACACGCCACGGCTTCACCCCAAAAATTCTTCGACAATTTTTTCTCCTTTAACATCGTTCTCGTCATGTTAAGGATGGTACGATTTTTTCTTTCTGCAACACCGTTTTGTTGTGGGGTGTATGATGTAGTAAATTGCTTCTTGATGCCTCATTCTCTAAAAAAAATCTCAAAATTCATTTGAGGTATATTCACCACCTCTGTCAGATCTAAGGATATTTATTTTGTAGCAACTTTCCATCTCGATGGATTCTTTAAACATTTTGAAAGTAGTAAAGGCAGCTGACTTCTCCTTGATCAAATACACCCATAACTTCCGACTGAAATTGTCAATAAAATAAATGAAATATTTGCTTCCTCCAATAAATTCAGTTTCGAATGGTCCACAAATATCAGTATGAACCAAGTTCAATGGTGTTTGGGCTCTCCATGATTTTCCACTTTGAAAAACATTTCGTTGTTGTTTTCCCAGAGTACACGATTCGCACACAAATTCAGGCATTTCAATTGAAGGTAATCCACTTACCATATTTGCATTTGACAAGAGCTTCAAGCCACTAAAATGTAAATGACCAAATCGAAGATTCCATTTCCATGACTCATTTCTTATCATTCCTTGTAAACACTCTTCAGAAGCTGTATTTAAATGCAACCGAAACATTCGATAGCTCGCCATTTTGACTTTGGTGATAAGTAGTCCTTGTGCATCTTTCAAGTAATGACAAAGATCTTCCATATGTATTACATAACCCTTTTCAAGTAATTGCCCAAGGCTTAGAATATTACTTTTCATATCGGGTACATAATACACATTTGAAATATATTGTGAAACACCATTATTTTGTATAATTTTAATCTTACCTTTTCCTTTCACCGGAATCTTGGAGGAATCTCACACGCTTACATTTTCATGAAAATACTCTTCAAGATCTTCAAAAATATCCTTCTTACCACACATATGATTACTTGCTCCTGAATCAAGAAACCATACATCTTGTTCTTTGTTGGAGTCTTTTTGTGCATAAAGTAGTTCGACATCATCATCTTCTTGCTTTTGAGCCAGATTTGATTGATCATCTTGGTTAGGATAGTTTTTCCAACATTCGGATGCATAGTGCCCATATTTGTGACAATTGTAACATTCAATATTTTTGCCGTTATCTTGTCCACGACCTCCTCTTCCACGATTTCTTCCTTGTCCCCGGAAAAAAATTGTTTGTGTTATTTTGCTGATTTTGATTTTGGTTGTCAAAGTTTCCTTGACCTCGACCTTGACTTTGACCTCGACCTCGACCTCGAAAGTTATTTCCTCTACCACCACGTTGAGATCCACGACCTCGGCCTCTTTGACCATTAATGTTAAGCTTTGATTCCAAAGCTTGCTCAATCGGGACATCATTAGAATCCTTTTTCATTCTTTGCTCGTGCACTTGTAAGGAACCCATCAACTCGTCTATTGTGAGTTCATCCAAGTCTTTTGACTCTTCAATTGCCACGACAATGTGGTCAAATTTTTTGGTGAGTGATCGTAGAATTTGTTTCTACCACTCGAATTTCTTCTATTTCTTCTCTATTCCTTTTCATTCTGTTTATTATAGATAATAGACTAGAACAAAAGTCAGAAATTGATCCACCTTCTTTCATTTTGTCACTTTCAAAATCACCACGGAGTGATTGTAAACAAACACGTTTAACACGATATACTCCTTTTAATTGAGTTTCAAGTTTATCCCATGCTTCTTTTCTCGTTTCTGCTTCAGCAATCTTCTCGAACATGGATTCACCAACACTTTGATAGATAAAGAAAATATAAAGCTTTCTTATCTTTCTTTCTCGTTTCTCTTAAAGCATTTGCTTGTTGTGAATTAACATTAACTCCTTCCTCTGGTTCATCGTATCCACTTGTAACAATCTCCCAGAGATCATATGATCCAAAGAGAGGCTTCATTTGAATTCTCCATTTATCATAATTTTCCAAAGTAAGATTTGGTAGTTGAGTTTGCACAAAACCATTAGACATGGTGTTTCACGTACCTTGGCTCTGATACCACTATATTGGTCCCAATATAAAGAAGAACAAGAAAAGAAGATTAATACAACTCTACTGTACTTATATTTCATAATAAAACTTTTACAGGCTACTGCCTTTTACAAAATTAACTCACACTTTTTTCTCTTATTTTTTGTTTCTTAATTTTCTGATATGAAAATTACAAAGGATAGCTAGCTATTTATACTAGTAGATAAGCTATGTAAATTAAATTCTATCTAGAAATATTAAAAGACAGAAGACAAAATTCAATGTATTTCAAAAACTCATCAGTACGTTCATTTGGGCCATCGATCTTCCACATTCATTGTTCATTGATATATCAGATTCATTCTCCATTCAAATTCCTTGAATTTTTTCTTGACTGTTGAAGAGTTCCATGAACTTAGACTTATTTTGGTTTGTGTATTTCAACAATATCAGAGGACATGAAGAAGATCATGACCTTGGTGCATAAAAAGGGAGAAATAAATAGAACAAACACATTATTTATTTTGTTTATATAATAATTAATGTCTACTAGCTCACTTTTTAAAATAAGTTTTCAACTCTTCGCCCTTATCATATAAGATGGTCCTATTTTATTTTTATCTAATCATATTATGAAAAAACTCTTTTGTATGTTTTCGTTTACTAATTGACATAACCACCAGTGCTATATAAGGTCATATGGCTATTATTTAAATCTATAATGAGATTTATTATTATATATAGGATGATATTCTTACCCTAAGAACATAAAAAGTCTAGGCTCTAAAAACTCTTTCTATAAAAATATTCACACTAGCAAAAATTATCAAGTATGTTTAAACTTCATAGAACTATTGTCACTATCACTGGAGTTGAAGGATTCAATTGTGACATTGCATTCGGATGATACAATGAATAACAATTAGAAATATGGGTTTCAGGAACAACAAGAACACCAAAGCGTAAAAGGAATGTAGTACTTCATACATTTTCAGAAGGTCTGTCAAAGGAATCATTATCATTAAAGTGTGCACACTAGGCTTATCCTTCTCTGCAACCACTGGTTAGTGAGATATCGTGATTACATTAAGCATAGTGATCCCAACAATTTTTAGACAACAATAAGAATAGGTTGATGCATGGAGAAGGCATTGTCCGAGAGTCCAAGTTTAATGGTGTGGATGATATCGTGTTGGAAAAGGACAAAATATCTACACATTTTTGGAGTTCCTAGGAGAGTGGTTGGAAAGTATACATTCTTAGCATGATATACTAATCGTTCAACTATTGTGACACGATTACTTTTCAGCAAAACTCCATCAAATTTGGAATCCAAATGAACAATTTAAATTAATTGATATTTTCCATGGATACTTCTTAGTTAAATATGTAGTATTAGGGGATTTTAAATTTCTGTTGGGGAAGTCGCTGGATGAATTCTATCATTATCTCATCGCAAGAAATCGTCTCACTCCTTTAAGTTGCACATTATGTCAATTACTACGAGATTTGATTAGGTACACATCTCAAATTTATGTTTATGTAGCCTTTTCTTTGCAAGATGGGTGATAAGGTTGAAAAAAAAATATATTTATCCACTTACAAAATCTAGGACAATAGAAAACTGCCCGTCTTGTTGTTAAGTTTTATATGTTTAACCTTTAAAACCTGGTTTCGAGAATTAGAAAAAAGAGACTTGTAAATCCAAATATGAACACTTGTGTCTTATTTTCTTTAGATGTAGGAAGTCCACGCATTATAAAAATAATTGATCTCCAAATGCACCTTAAACATTAGTTGAGCATGTAGCAACATATGAGATGAATGTGGGTGTTTTTTCGTCCTTAACAACATCAGTGTTGCGAATGTTGGGGTTTCCATATTCTCCTCTATTCCTAAAGGGACCAAGATTAACAAGTGCATGTGGAGTAAAAGGAAGTGAATCTACGGGAAAGAGGGGGAATAAAATAACCAATCATAGTGGTATAATTATGTCAGATGGAGATAATTTAGAAGTTCAAATATCTTGGGCTCTCGTATTTAGGCACCCTAGATCAGATGGATAATTATTTTGAAACAACAAATAACGCTGTTGAGTTAAGTATTAAAGTGCAAAAAAGTTTAAAAAAAGCTGTAAACCCCAAGGTAGCCTCCAAGGTTTTAAACAATATTGTTTATGCTTCTTTTATGGGCTCGATGATAGGATATACCATGATTTCCCTAACATTCTTGAAACTATGAGTTTAATTTTTTAAATAAAAACAAAGAAGTGAACAATTTGGAGAAGGAAGATATGTTTATTTCAACAAATGGTAAAGATCGATTGGTTGGATGGACCAAAGGAAATACAAGCATACAAAGGGGAGAATAAATGTATTAAAAAATGGTCTAGGAAATGATATAATCTTGAGTAATAATGTTTTCAATGAGTTATAAGTGATGTGGTCTTTAGCGTTCACGTGATAGCTGGGGGCCAAAAGATAATGGTAAAATAATGTTGATGAGGCACGAGCAGTTTTTAACATGCAGCTTATATCTGGCACAAAGGGTGACGCCACCAATCAGTAATTTCGGTTACGAAACAAACAATCTGATATCCTCGTTACGACCTAGGTACCAAATTCTAATTATCCATGAAAGTTTGACAAGTATGTTCGACTGAGGATATGGTGATGCTTTCTCCATGAGGGTTTTTTAGGTAAATGCCTATATATTTACATCTTATAAATGTGTATAATAGATTATAATCATTGTGGGTCCTAGATAATATTCTTGTTTGGAATCGCCATGGAGAAATTAATTAGAACTTTAGGTGTATGGCTTGTAAGTTGATGCGAGTACATAAGATTTGGTTGAAGTGATTGGTCGAAATTTATTCCTTTTAATTTCTATCTTTTAATTAATTGCTTCTTACTCGTTATTGCTACCCATTCGATTAACACACTAAGTCCCTGAGAACGAACTCAACTTATCATTAAAACTTGCATACGTCCTGTAATACTTGCAGTACTGTGCCTGTCTAGGGTAAGAGTGCGTTGTTTTCTGACTTATTATTTATCTTATTTTTATCACACCCTAGGCGACACCAAAATGGAATCTCCGCGTAGGTAAAATATTAACGCAGGGTGAGGATAAGATATGGAGAAGTATCAATAATATTCATTTAGCTTCTACGAGTTCCACATATAGATCTTCCATAGTATCTGTGGGAGGTTTGGTGCATTTTTTTATCCTAAACTCTCGTTTGTTCTTACTTTTGAAAGTTGAAACTGAAATGTTTTGGGAAATCACTCTTCCACAATGTTACGAGATCCATGGATTCATACTTCTACCCATGGGGAATTATGTTTCCCTTCTGATGACAAAAGATGAATGTGTGGGAGGTTTGGGTGTTGGTAGACCCACGAGTGGACAATAGGAAAAAATGGCAGACATCTATATAGGAAGAAGAGCAGAATATGGTAGTCATCCAGTTGGATGGTTGCAAAGTAAAATACTTTTGTTCGAGCTTGGGTATAAAGATTGGACAGTTTACGATATTTGCACCCGAGAAAATTATCCAATTGAATTGGATGAAATCGGTCAACTCGATTCATGCTTTCATATCAACACTTTAGTTCCATTACCAAGAAAAAGAAAAATATCGTAGGTTGGTTCCTTTGATCTCTCTTCAATTTCTTAGATATTGAGTTAAAGTTAATATTTTTATTATTTTATTTGACGTTAAACGTGACATAAATACCTCAAAGATATCGGATCCAATCCGAACCTCGACAAGTAAAGTTATTTATTTATTTATTTTTATTTTATTTCTGCATTAGTTTTTCTATTGTGTTACTGGTATATATAAATAAAACACAACAATTTAAGGTATTTATGACTCACGCTATATAAACTAGAAAACATTTTCTTTGTGTTTTATAAACTTTACTTTTGCAAAATTTCTGGAATATTACATTCGATTTCTTGTCTCTTATTCTGATTTCTAGGCTTGTGTATATATATTAGAAGATTACTCGCTTACGAACGTCAGATTTCTATTTCATATGGAATATGAAAAAAATACTGAACAAAGTGAAAAACAACATAAGACAAGTAACAGTTAAAGAACAAATAACCACCTTATAGGATTATTGTTTATCGAATGTATCGAATGTATCGAATGACCCGCCATGATAACCTACGGGTAATAAGGTAAAACACAATAAATTATTATATTCATTTTTCTCGGATTGCACCGTATTCCGCCACGCATCAAACAACTTTCACGTGTCCTCATCTCTTTCATGCGTACCTAATCAAGTTATATGCAAGAAAGTTCCGTTAAATCAAATTAAAAAAAAAACCTTTATATAGAACCAAAAAACATTAATTTGTATGCTGAATCGAAAAACCGAATTTTGTAAACGAAGTCGTTCGATGTTGGTATATAATCAAAATCATTTAGGTTAAACATAATAGCAATCTCCCGCACGCTACCAATCCACGGCGCCCGTCCATACGGTCAGATCCACAATAATAGCAATCTCCTGCACGCTACCAATCCACGACGCCCGTTTAACAACTCTCATCCATACAGTCAGATCCACAACCGTACTAAAGCCTTCTGCTCCAGCATCAAGTATCAACGTACATTTATTCTCAAGATTCAGGTAAAACTTTTGATTTTTTCAATTAAAATTCTAAAATTTATATCTCGTACCAGTTTCGTGACTTTATATATATAATTGAACCTCATAAACCTGAAGATGAAGATGGCAAATGGTTTTTAGGTATCGTTGTTTAATTCCTTTCAAAAACTGAATCCCATCCAACTAAATCAAATTCTTAAACCAAACACAAAATATGAGACGGATATCCCTTCCTAAAATCTAAATCATCCGCCAACAATACTGAGTTCTACCTTCTATAGATATGGTAGTTTATACTTTTGTTTAAGTTTACCCAGTTTAATTAAATTTTCTTTCAAACGTATTAAAAATTAAAATTTATAAAAATTTAAGATATAATCTATGATGGTTGTTTAATTATAGCAATTAAATAGTAATTAGATGTGAATTTAATGGGTTATTAATGTATAATTTTTAATATATATTTATGGATTTTGCACACAGGTTTAAAATATAGGATAATGTCAAGGATAAGACAGTCAACAACAAAAAGATCGATGACCATGCCATTTCAGTCAATCATAATCTTACTAAATTTCTTGAGGTATGAAATACTTAGTAGTTCAGATTAAATGAAATGTTGTGGTGTTTGTAGGTAATGTGCAGTAGACAATAATTTAGATTGTTTTGTTCCATTTCATTTATAATTATTGTTTAGAGTAATTTTGATAAATAGAATTTTGTTAATCATTATTGTAAAAATTTGAAAAGACTTTAGGCTTACTATTTTTTAGTCCTTTGTATTCAATCCCTCTCTAGTTTAGGCACTGTCTAGTATGAGCTATCCCATACTTCTTTCGCTCACTCAGAATGTACTTGGGAACTCCCCTTGTTTCATACATATTGAATGTTGACTCAAAATACTTATAACACAAACATAAAAAATTTATTTTTTGCATGTATATGTATCAAATGTTATTTATTAGTGATCTTTATGGTGTGAAAAATATTAAGTTACAGGAAAAACGAGTTCTCGGCATACTTTCCACCACTGGACAAAAGTACATTTTGGTACTTTGTAGTTGCAAAAGTATATTATGATGGAACAATGTTATGAATTACTTAATTGAATCCATTGAAGCAACAACAGCCGCTATTGAAGGACTTGAATCCACTCCAGGCTGAGGATGAGTGACATCAGAACCAAAGATAATTTTAGGCATTTCAGTCAAGTATGGAATCCTTCTAGTAAGTGCATCTGCCAATCATTTCCAATTGGGTTGTTTTATTCTTGTTTATAATTTATTACTCAATCATTTCAAAGGTGATTTATTGTAGTCTTAGATATGTTATCTTTGTCCAATTGACTAATCAAATTGATTACTTGTATGAACATTTTTGTTGTATATGTTTTTCTGATTTAATTAATATTATGTAAAACAGCTTAGATGAATATTATTGAGATAACATATAATACTTGGCTACCTATTTATTATTTTAATCAAATAATTAACCCCAAATTTGCTAACAAGTTTTTTTAATTAAATGTAGAAAGGGGAGCTTTATGTGATGACCATCCAGTTGGATGGTTGCAAAGCAGGCATATAAAGGCCGGAGAGTTTACAATATTTGCAAAAATCATCCTCCATGCCTAAACTCATTCTTTTCATACCACCAGTTTAATTCGATTGCCCAAAAAAAGAAAAGTACCTCAGGTTGGTTTCTTTGAATGTTTATTATTATTATTATTATTATTATTATTATTATTATTATTATTATTATTATTATTATTTTGACATTGTATTTATGTTATTGCTAATTACTAGACACATAGATGGATCTTGACCCTGCATGCGTGTGCCACCTGGACGCTGTCCTTGTTGACCTGGCTGAACCATTGGCATGAAAAAGTTGGGGGGCGTCATATTCGGGACTAGGAGGGTCCGACAAAGAAGAGGGTAAAGTTTCAGCAGCCAAAAATAGGTTTGAAGAGAATGGGTGATTTGGATAAAGAATTATTTACATTAGAATGTAAGGAAGGCGCTATTATTCTTTCAGAATGGGAGGAAAAGCTAAGGGATCCAAACTGGCATCCTTTTTTAGTCGTTGAGGTTGAAGGTGGTGGCCATAAGGTACTTTCACAAACTTATTTGTTTACCAGTTCCCTGTTTTTCTGCTTTAACAAAGTTTTGTTACCTTTGAATGCTTTTTCTTAGGAAATAATTGATGAAGATGATGGAGGACTTAAATATCTCAAGGATAGACTTGGAGTGAAAGCTTATGAAGCTATGTGTACTGCATTGAAGGAGATGAATTAGTACAACCCTAGTGGTAGGTACCCAGTACAAGAGCTTTGGAATTTTCAAAATCAAAGGAAAGCTACCCTTTAAGAGGGGATATCAAATCTTATGACATTAAAGAGGAAGAGAAGCACAAGTTGAAATATGATTTCAATTTCTCAAGTTAACTGTCTTTTTTGTGTCACTATTTTGCCAAAGGGTTGGGTGAATAATGCGCATGCATACTTTTATACATTTTAGTTACTATTGCTTGAATATCAGGCTGTTTTAGATATCATTAACGTGACTAATTTTGTTTTTAAGGTATAGTTACGGAGGAATATACCTTTATAGGCCTCAAATTCACAAATTATAATTTTAAGGGCCTAGTTAGATGTTATGTTTTTTAATGGTCTAACTAGGGATTTTCTGGTTTCTGGTTACATTTTTAGGAGATACCCACACTATTTTAATTTTTTTTAATTACATTATAAGTCCTTTGTTGAAATTTTATGGTTCTAATTTTCTTACGCATGACCTTCTGTGGCCCGTTAATGGTGGTTACCCTTCTGAAAATAGCTTGCTTCTGAAAATACAAAACAGTGGGTGTATACCCCTTGAAAATGCAAAAATGGGGTTCGTAAATACCCACTATTTTTTTAATTACATATTGAGTCCTCATTGTTCAAAGTTCAATGTTCTTTATTCTGTGAGTCCAACGTGTTGGTGCTTCCAACGTGGTGGTGATAACCATACCCACAAAAACAGTGGGTCTATTACCCACTAAAACAACACGATTACCTCCTAAAATGCTTACCCCCTAAAACAACATGATTACCCTTGAAACAGCATAACAGATCTGAATACCTGGTCAGACAACACGAAACAGTGGGTATAAACCCACTAAAATTCCAAACTACGAAACAGTGGGTATAAACCCACTAAAATTCCAAACAGTGGGTATTTACCGCCTGAAAATGCATAACAGATCTGAATAAACAGATAGAGATCTGAATAAACAGATCTGAGAACGAGTTTTTTGAGAACAATTTTCATGTGGCTCGTTAATGGCGTCAGTTTTCTTGTGAGGCGGAGCAGAAAGAGGGGGAGATTCGCCGGAGCAGGTTGGCCTACGAATGGCCACTCCTCCGAAAGGAGGCAGGTGGCGTGGATCTGCTGAGATGGCTGCGAGATTTGTTGATTGTGCTCCGGTGACAGGAAGCTGAAGAGGGAGGAGGGGTGAAGACGGCGGTTCTTCTGGTGTGGGTGGGATATATAGCGAAGAGAGAGAGAGATAGGGGCGGGGTTTTTGGTGCGGCGTTATTCTTGGTGCTGCTCCGATCTTGAATTGGGGCTGCAGTGTCGAGAAAGAAATGGGGGAGGGAATTTGTTTTTTATTTTCTAAACCTAATGGGAGAGGTAGTTTTATATGCTAGTTGGAGTCAAATTGGTATTTAGTTTAGGCCTTTATTCAATAAACAAGAGTGTATTTGGGCCCTTATAATTCTTTTACCCGAATGTGGCCATCAACTATTATTAAGCTTTAAGCTAATGGTGCTATTTTCTTGTTATAATGTCATGCGTCGTCAAATTAATATATATATATATATATATATATATATATATATATATATATATACTGTATGAAAGACCCACGACAGTGACGACACCCAAGATTTAAGGTCATTTTCCAACTGGTCAAAAAACAAAGGTTGTAGCGAAAAATTTGCCACGTTTCATTCATAGAGACTTTTAGAAAATATTGGACAACTGAGGATCCTTATCCATAAACAAAGCCTTGAGGGAGATAACAAATGACAAGCAAAGAATTCGTAAATCTTTTTCCTTCATGAACCCTTGATCGAATAACCATGTCTTCCGAGACATAAGAAGTTGTATACAAACAATTCTTTGAGGCACCAAGGAATTATCAGGCTGAATTTCATGTGTTCTTTAAGAGTTGCCAAAACACCTGTTCATCTCAGTAGTATCTTCATTACAAATCATGTGTTTGATCTAAACGACCCAAATGATATGACTGATCAGAGATGATCTCCCTTCAAGCATGATTCAGAAATCAATTGTTTATCATAAACATTCTCCCATCAGAGACGAGAAGTATCCATGATATATTCAGGTAAACAACACTTAACATCCCACCAACATTTCAACCTAATACGAAAATTACCAATCTCGGAGAAAGAAAGAAACAACCAATATGACACGTCATTTTACCTAATTTGTATTCAACCCCTCTCGAGTTTGGGTAGTGTCTAGTATGAGCTATCCCATACTTGTTTCGCTCACTCAAAATGTACTTAGGAACTCCCCTAATTTGAATATGGTTTAATCGCATTAGTACAAATCGGGTTGTTTTATTCTTGTTTATAATTTATTACTCAATCATTTCAAGGGTGATTTATTGTGGTCTTAGATATGTTATCTTTGTGTAATTGACTGATCAGATTGATTACTAGTATGAACATTTTGTTGTATATGTTTTTCTGACTTAATTAATATTATGTAAAACAGCTTAGAAGAATATTATTGAGATAACATAGAATACTTGGCTACCTATTTATTATTTTAATCAAATCATTAACCCCAAATTTGCTAACAAGTTTTTTAATTAAATGTAGAAAGGGGAGCTTTATGTGATGACCATCCAGTTGAATGGTTGCAAAGCAGGCATATAAAGGCTGGAGAGTTTACAATATTTGCACTGGAGAAAATCATCCTCTATGCCTAAACCCAGCTTTTTCATATCACCAGTTTAGTTCCGTTGCCCAAGAAAAAGAAAAATGCCTCAGCTTGGTTTCTTTGAATGTTTATTATTATTATTATTATTATTATTATTATTATTATTATGTTATTTCTAATGACTAGACACATACCTGGATCAGGATGTTGACCCTGCACGCGTCTGCCACCTGGACGCTGTCCTTGTTGACCTGGCTGAACCATTGGCATGAAAAAGTTGGGAGGTTTCATATTCGGAACAAGCTGTTGCTGATAACCAAAACCAGGCTGCAATGGAAAAGGAGATAAAAACATCAATTAAGATCAACCATAAAATTCTAGCTATGTAATTATTTGTTAGAAAAGAATAATTAAGTACTTGGGGAGTGAGAATAGCCTGTAAAATATCTGATGCCCCACCTAACCCAGGACCAGCGAGAGGATACATTGGCATACGAGCATCAACTGGAAGTGCCATTGCAATCGGACAAAGCGGAGGGAGAATACATTAGCAAACACGTTAATTGTATTACCATTTAGAGCAAACAAGAAGAATCAAATAGTCCCTGTAAATTTGCTATTTGATCCTTTTCAAAGAATTGATGTTGTAACCATTTAGGTGGTGTTGTTCTTTAGCTGTATAAAAAAATATTTTTCACTAGGTGTTTTGTATTCTTCATCTTATTTTGATTTGCAAAGTAAAGTGAAATAATTATTCCTTTACTCATCTGGTTAAATTTCAAGTTTTGATACGCATATCTTTTCAGCTAGTTTTATATCTTTCGATTAATTATCATGAGAGAAAATAACTTGCCTATGAATGTTTCTTACGTTACAAACTGCATAGATGTACTTGTAGAAGAGGTACAGAGGGAGTCAACATATAAACAGTGGATAATACACTGTTTATATGTTGACATTGGCTTATTGGCCTAAAGATACACACTTTTATTACTATACTATTTATATTTTTTAGGGAGGGCAACGGATCGGATTTTTGCAAAAAAATTTAAAACCATGTCCATATCCATTTAATTTATCAAAAAGTAAATCCTAACAGATTTAACCATCGGATTTACTTTTTAAAACCGTAACCGAATAATTTAGATTCGGTTTTAAACGGTTTTTCGAATTTTAACCATAACCAAACTATAACTCTATAAATATATTTAAATTTTTAAAATAAAATCACAAATCTAAGAAAAATCTATAAAATATATAAAATATTATGTTGATTCTTAACTAAATAACATATTTGTTACTTTTTTTGTTAAATTTAATATTTAAATTTTAATTCTGAGATATGAAAATAATTTTTTATCTATTATTATAAAATTTACAAAAATAGATGATAATAAACGGATTTTTTGTTATTCGGTTTTATTTTTATCTAAAACCATAACCTAACGGATTTAACCATCGGTTACACTTTTGAAAACCATAACCTAACAGTTTTATCCATGGTTGCATAATCTGTTTTTTATCGATTCGGATTTTCATTGGTTTCGGTTTTAAATCATAACCATTGCCATCCCTAATATTTATAGTCAGATTTTGTCCATTAGTATTTTTCTCATTTTCGACACCAACACTGATTTGACAGTCAAGAAGTGCTATCAACAAGTGCTAACCCCTCCGATCATGACCCTTGTCCGATTTTAGGTCATCCAAACCACCAAGAGATAATTCCTTAGACCACCATCAAGAGAGGTTTTGAAACATATTTAGACATTTACCACAAAAGCATAAATAGACGCACCGCCCGATGTCCCACCAAACGCAAAGATGTAGTCGCTTTCTATAGCCAAGAATGGAGGCCCCCAAGGAAATAACATCAAATCTCCCATAATACCGAGCGACAACACCCTACGTAGGGAGAATAATTTATGTATCCAGAAGTAATGTATCCAAAAGTAACCAAATATCTACCAACCATTTAGTCGTCGAGGATAAGACAATGTATCCAGAAGTAACCAGATAATTTGAGCGCATACTACGCCAAGCTATATAACAACTACACAATTAGCAGGTGCATCCCACTTGGGATCCTCTAATCATGAAAGTACCAGACATTACCGCTATCTAAAATGAAAGCGCTTACCCCCGAGCTCCCCGAGATGATGATTTTACATAAGCGAGAGTAGAGGAAGGAAATGCTATGCGCAGTAAAGGGATCATCGGTTAGAAGAAGCACGAGCATGCATGACAAAATCTTTCAAGCCTATCGAGTATTTATTATATACACAACGAGCCCTTTCTCGTGGGTAATATTTGACGCTCCCATTCGGTGCAAACTCAAGCCGCCGAACATCATGTTCTTTAATGGCTTGAAAAACCCAGACACTCACATAAACACTTTTCAATGGTACATAAAGATCATCACTGGATCAAATATTTTTTTATTACCGTGCTTTACCCTTGACCTTATCGGGTAACATGCAAATATGGTACTCGAAGTTAGAGACGCATTCTATAGAGACTTTTCCTCAACTAGCCGATAAGCTGCGCTCTCAATTTCCAAACCAAAACTCAAGAGAGAGAGAGAGAGAAAGAGAGAGAGAGAGAGAGAGAGAGAGAGAGAGAGAGAGAGAGAGAGAGAGAGAGAGAGAGAGAGAGAGAGAGAGAGAGAGAGAGAGAGATGAACTGACATTATCATATAAAATTACTTCTCCAAACATTGAAATTATTTCATGTTTTGTTCAGTGAATTCTGCAGAACACACAGTTTTACAGTTTAAGTCTTTATATTATGTGTAAATTACACTGTAAGGTCCTTGAATTACACAGTTTATCTATAATTGCACTGTATTTATCAAAAAATTCATTGTAAGTCCTTGTTTATCTGTATTTGACAGTTATACTTCAATTTTTTTCGATTTAATTGCAGTATAGGTCCCTGTTTTACAGATTAATCACGTTTAATCACTTCAATCCAATTTTCATTCATATTAATCACGGTATTTGATCACATCCATCACAAAATCATATTTTAAACCTTAGAAGCTTCTAAAATCGGTATTTACTATCACTATTTTACTTAAACAAGCTTAAATTAGTAAGAAATCATACAAAATCAACATGAATCACGCAAAAAACTGTTACAAAACTAAAAAAATTCCAAAAACCTCAAAATAAACTCAAAAAGTAGATTATATTTTCACTTACGTATGGTTTTCTTTTGGATTTTGAAGTTTAATCTTTGCTTTCGATGATAGATGTTGTTTCCTGCTTTGTTTCACCGGAGTACGCTTCCCTTTTACGTCGTTCACTGTCGATTTTGCCTTTCACCGTCGTCGCTTTTCGTCTCCCGCTCTCTCAAAGACTTTTCGCTTCTTTAGGGTGTGTTTTATGTGTGTTGTGTGTGTTTGGTTTTCTAATTTTATTTTTATTTTTTTAATTACTATGTATAGGATTATTTTGGGATGTGGCTATTTTTAGAAATAATTTTTTTAATAGACATTTCTTTTCTTGATTATTGGTTCTTGATATCAATCAATTTATTTTCTTTCTTTTACTCTAATTTACATCTAATCAATTTACTTAGGAACAAAAATAAATAAATTTACTTTATCCTGTTTGTACAAAGTTTCATTTACTAAAATTCGTAGTCCCGCCCAAAGAGAGAGAGAGAGAGAGAGAGGGAGAGAGAGAGAGAGAGAGAGAGAGAGAGAGAGAGAGAGAGAGAGAGAGATGGAGGCAGAGCAACCGGAAAGGAGCGAAGCGACGGAATCAATGAAGCTGGCAATAGCAGTGGCGCTTCTCCAATCAAAGCGTCTCCAAAATCAGTAACCTCCACAATCTGACGCTCTTAAATGGAAACGCAAGGTTCATCCATACCTTTAGCTTCTCATTCTCTTCTCTCTTCTTAATTTATGAAATAAATTATCAGGCCAAGGAGCATAAGCAAGAGATTCTTAAGCTTCATGACGATCTCAAACTAGCTCAAGGTACTTCCTCTTCTCCTCTAACATTAACGGTTTCGTGTTTCTTACTGTTAACCTCAACTAATTTATGTTATTGTTTATAATAATGTTATGGTGATTGTTATGTTTTAAGTTGAGCTACAGTATATGGCACTCTGTTTAATTTATATCTACTATTATTCAGATGGCTTGCAGTATGATTTGTTTCCACAAAGTGCGTCTTGCAAATGCTATTTCATTGATAATTTGGGAAGTTTGAGCACAAAGACATTTGGGAACCGATCTGATGCTAGATTCAATGATGTTTTGCGCCGCAGATTTCTTAAACAAGGTTTATTTCATTTTCTTTTTAATTATAAATTTTTGAATGTTGAATTTTGAATTTTTTGAATGCATCAGTTAGAATCAACGAGAAAAGGAGAAAAAGAACTTGGTAGCAGGTCACAGCAGCTGGGCACTTCAGGTAAAAAGGCTTTCCCTGGGTTGTGTAATGCTCCTGCTACCTTTCAAAGATGTATGATGGCTATCTTCTGGGATATGATCGATAACTTTCTTGAAGTGTTTATGGATGATTTCTCTGTATTTGGTGATGACTTTGATAAATGCTTAGATAATTTGGAGAAAGTGTTAATCAGATGTAAAGAAACAGATTTGGTTTTAAACTGGGAGAAGTGTCATTTCATGGTTCGGGAAGGTATTGTTCTGGGTGACAAGGTTTCGAGTGCTGGATTAGAATTCGATAGAGAGAAGATAGAGGTAATTAAAACTCTTCCCCCTCCTATTTTTGTTAAAGGGGTAAGAAGTTTTCTTGGCCATGCTGGCTTTTATAGGCGATTTATCAAAAACTTTTCTAAGATTGCTAAACCGTTATGCAACTTACTCGAAAAGGATTCCAAATTCCTTTTTGATGAAGCTTGTTTAGCGGCCTTCAAAGCAATCAAAGAAAAGCTTATTTCAGCTCCTATAGTATTACCTCCAGATTGGAATTTACCGTTTGAGGTTATGTGTGATGCGAGTGATTTGTGTATGGGAGTTGTATTAGGACAAAGAAAAGAGAATGTTTTTCATTCGATTTATTATGCCAGTAAAACTTTTAATGGTGCTCAAGTAAATTATACAGTTACAGAAAAGGAGTTGCTAGCGGTTGTATATTCATTCGATAAATTTCGCTCTTATCTTCTTGGAGCGAAAGTTATTGTTTATACAGATCATTCAGCGATTCGATATCTTATGGAGAAGAAGGATGCTAAACTGAGGTTAATCAGATGGGTTTTATTGCTTCAAGAATTTGACTTAGAGATCAAGGATAGAAAAGGGTGTGAGAATCAGGTTGCGGATCATCTATCGCGGTTAGAAGGTTCAGAGATGAATAGTGGTACTGAAGCAGTGAGAGAAGAATTTCCTGATGAGAGTTTATTCGTTGTTCGTGATTATGAAGCTCCTTGGTATGCGGATATTGCGAATTTAGTGGTAAGTGGTTCTTTTCCTGAAGGTTCAACTTATCAAGAAAGAAAAAGATTAGCTCACCGTGTAAGACAATTCTTTTGGGAGGATCCTTTCCTCTACAAAGTGTGTGCTGATCAAATGGTAAGAAGATGTGTAGCCAAGGAAGAAATTGAGGCGATTATAGCTGGATGTCACGACTCACCTTATGGTGGACATTTTAAAGGAGATCGAACTGCTGCCAAGGTACTACAATTTGGTTTCTATTGGCCTTCTATCATAAAAGATTGTCATGAATATACGAAAATATGTGCAAGATGTCAATTTACCGGAAACATATCCAAGAGGGATGAGATGCCACGTAACAATGTGTTAGAAGTTGAAATATTCGATGTTTGGGGTATAGATTTTATGGGTCCTTTCGTTCCTTCAAATGGTAACCTCTACATCTTGTTAGCTGTTGATTACGTGTCTAAGTGGGTAGAAGCTGTGGCTTTGCCAACTAATGATTCACGAGTGGTGATTAAGTTCTTGAAATCGCATATTTTCACTAGACATGGCACTTCAAGGGTAATTATTAGCGATGGGGGTACTCATTTCGTTAATAAATATTTGAAGACAGTCTTAGAGAAATATGGGGTGAGACATCGTGTATCTACTGCTTATCATCCACAAGGCAATGGTCAAGCCGAAGTCTCAAATCGTGAGGTAAAATCTATCTTAGAGAAAACCGTTGGTCCTACTAGAAAAGATTGGTCAATGAAATTAGATGATGCATTATGGGCCTATCGTACTGCTTTCAAAACTCCAGTAGGTGCTTCTCCGTATCGAATGGTATATGGTAAGGCTTGTCACTTACCTCTTGAACTTGAAATGGGTGCATATTGGGCTATTGCGAAGTTAAACTTAGATCCTACTCTAGCTGGTCAGAATCGAATGATGAAACTCAATGAGCTTGATGAATTTCGATTACATGCTTATGAAAATGCTAAACTTTACAAAAAAAATACCAAGAGATGGCATTATAATCGGATTCGAGAGAAGAACTTTGTAGTGGGACAAAGAGTGTTGAAATATAATTCAAAGTTCAGTAATTATCCGGAGAAATTAAGATCGAAGTGGTCAGGACCTTACATCGTGACCAAAGTTACACCTCATGGAGCTATAGAGATAGAACATCCACTTGAAAACCGTACATTCATGGTGAACGGTCATCGTTTAAAGATATATCATGGAGGTGAAGATACCGATCGTGCAAAAGACCCACATCCCGGAGAGGTCATGTACCTCCTCGATGCTCCTTAGAAGCACGAGGTAACCCGTCGAGCTTAACGACGTTAAACAAAAGCCAATTTCTTGTATATTAGTTTAAGTATTTCAATTTTCGTAGTGTAAATTAGTTAAGTTTTCGTTGAATTTAGTGTTTATTTTTAAGAAATGAGGAAGGGTGTGTGTTTTTGATGATTTCAGGGGTATAATGGTCATGAGTTTGGGGTCGAAACGATGAGAAAACGAAAAAAATTGAAAGTCCACAGCAGGTCTGACCGGCTAGCCGGCGAGCTGGCCGGCATACAGGTCAAAGGAGCTGAAGGACCCCAACTCTCTGACCACTGCGTCAGCAATGACGCAGCGATGCTGCGTCACCATTTGCGCGAGCGAGAAATCCACCGGCATGCCGGTCAACTGACCGGCTAGCCGGCCAAAGGAGTTGAAGGTTCTGGTCCTTGCGTCAGCAACGACGCAAGGATTATTTCATTTTCTTTTTAATTATAAATTTTTGAATGTTGAATTTTGAATTTTTTAAATGCATCAGTTAGAATCAACGAGCAAAGGAGAAAAAGAACTTGGTAGCAGGTCACAGCAGCTGGGCACTTCAGGTAAAAAGGCTTTCCCTGGAATAGTTTAATTATTGTCTACGTGACAAGTTTCATTGATTTGTATAAGATTAATCACAGTTTGAATTCGATATCAATTTTGCATTGTCTTCTTTGTTAATAATACAGATTTATAATAGTGAAAGTGAAAAAGAGCAGCTAAGAAGTTCAACTAATTTTCTGGTGGAGCTTTTTTTTAACTGTCACTCCAAGAAATGTGTGTTGCTCTTCTTTTTAATGCTTGTTTTTCATCAACTATTGTTGTAATATAAGTTCATTTATTTGATAGGTGGAGCTGGGTAAGACAAACGGTTAATTGCATCATTGGTCATTGCCATTCTAAACTTTAGTACTATTAATTAGAAAAATAATGTATATATTTTTTTTGACAGTTACTACCATGTCCATTTTGGGTATTTTTTAGGAAATTGAAGCTGAAAACTTACATACGCAATGAGAAGATTAGTGAACACTGTCTGGAATAATGTTTAGTACGTAGTTTTGTGGTGATTGCTATACAAAATTGTGAAAGAGATTGTTAAAAGACTTTAACTGTGAAGCAGGCATTACTTAAAAAAAATGGATATGCAAGAAAGTGAGGCTCGATGAGCTACTGATACAAATGTTGCTCTTATCAAGGTGGATATGCAAAAAAAAATGATATAACGTCTTTTAAAATGATAATAGCAGTCACAGTTTCATGGTTCTGCTCTGAGTTTTAAATAGGATTAGGACCCGGAAGACTCAGCTTGACTAACTTTGAGTATCTTTAAACTGTTCATGACTGCATCAAAAAAATTGAGTTATTTTAATTTGTGCTCAAGATATTTATCTAAGATGGGAATTTGTAATGTATATATTACCTATAATTCATCTCATCTTGGTATGAATTTCATATATTTTACTAGGTAGATTAGGTGACGATACTTTGAATTAAAAATATTTGTAGAGATTAGAATGTATGGATATTGTAAACTACAATGAAGTGGTTTGAAGTCTACAAAATCAAAGCTATGTTTAAGCTGTTGACACGTTTTTATTCTTACACGTATCTTGTTTCTCTTTGTTCTGAATTTAGGATCTTTGATTTACAGTAATATATATCTGAATCAGTTCATACATAAGGTTGACCGACACGTACTTGTACGATGAAATTTCGTGTACAATGCAACCCAGTATTTATCATCACCCAAGGCAATTACATCAGTGGCTAAAAGAACAGTGCGATAATTTTTATGAAACACCCTTTGTGTAATTTTTATGATATAACAATCATCTCACAAAAATGTAGGCAAACCAGGTAATTAAACCGTATATTAAACCGTATATCAACTGTGATATAAACGTCTCGATCAGCAACCATGGTAATTTCACTACCATATCTATGAATACTAAATCCTGGTCATTTTCTTTTGTGATTATTGAAAATGGGTTTAATTGCATCATTTGTCCCTATGTTATGCGAACACTCTATTTCAACACTGTGGTATATTTTCTATCTTTGAAATAACTTGGTTTACTTGCTATTTCACATAAGACATGACTAATGATGCAATTAATTCTAACTGAAAATTAGTGGTGCAACAACTTAATAATGGTGCATAAGGTATTCTCATAAAGGGAATTTATGAACTATGGGGCAAAGGAAGAAATTTCGAGGAGCTAGAAAAAGCTATCAAAAATTATCCAGAACAGAAAAAATTACCATATTTAATCTCTGAGAGCTCATTCAGAATTACTGTCGATAGCTTTGGGAAACCTATCAGGTTTTCTGAGCAACATGAATGTGTCTGGACACTTTCTTTCATTCCCTTTAAAGTCTGTAAATTTAAGAGATCATAAATTATTTCTTATGGAAGCAGATAATTATGGATTGAATAACGGAAAATATTTTTGGGTAGAGAGATAGGTGGTGCCGATAGAAGTTTATTACCAATTTATCAGTTAAAAAGCCAAACATATCTTGCGTCCGAGTGCTGACTTAGCTCGGATTCCAAGACGGGAAGGCTTCAGGATCAATTCAAATAGATGCAATTTTTGTTCAAATTAGCCGAAGAAACAACTCATAGTGTACCATGAAAAGAATTAAAAATCCAGGAAACTGTTTCCATTCCAGAAGAAGAAAAGAATATGATGTAAAGCCTCAACCGATAAGTGCCACCCACCCTACTTTATTTGGACATCCCATAGTGTACCATGACCTGCTTCTCCTCGACACATATCCTGGATTGTGTTATTCGAGATTAAACAAACCCCTGGAAACATCTGCTAATGAGACTGCGTATGTATCAAGTCCCCTAGATTGACATTACTGGAAGATGAAGAACATAATCTACAATAAGAGGAATCTTGCAAACACTTTTCATTATAGAGGACAAGATTCGAAAACAAGTAATTAATGTGATGAAGAAATATCTGTTGGTCCCAATATAAAGAAGAACAAGAAAAGAAGATTAATACAACTCTACTTACTTATATTTCTTAATAAAACTTTTACAGGCTACTGCCTTTTACAAAATAAACTCACACATTTTCTCTCCTGTTTTTTGTTTCTCAATTTTCTATATGAAAATTACAAAGGATAGCTAGCTATTTATACTAGTAGATAAGCTATTTAAATTAAATGATATCTAGAAATATTAAAAGATAGAAGACAAAATTCAATTTATTCCAAAAACTCATCAGTATATTTATTTGGGCCATCGATCTTCCACATTCATTGTTCATTGATATATCCATTCAAATTCATTGATTTTTTTCTTGACTATTGAAGAGTTCCATGAACTTAGACTTATTTTGGTTTGTGTATTCCAACACCCCCTTCAAACCAAAATAATCTTCACACCGACCAATGATCTTAACTTCTTGAAAGTTTGAAAGTTACTGTTGGTAATGACCTTGTGAAAATATCAGCAACTTGTTATGAAGTGTTACAGTATTTCCAACTGGTGTGGCCTAAGGTGTGATAAAAAGATGATATAATTTAGATGAAAATAAACACCCTAAGCTAGCACGGTTCTGCAAGTATACAGATCGTATGCAAGTTTTAATGAATAAGTAAAATTCGTTCCTCAGATACTGACGAAAGTTAGAGAGAACTTATGCAAATTATCAAGTGCAAATATTAAAGATAGAAAAGATAATACACAAGAAGAAAGAAGAGATAGATAAATATTTATTTGGTTTTTTAAATATCAAAACTAAACTAATAAACTAAAGACAGAAAGTAAATAAAAGAAAAAAAAGAAGATAGTATGAAAGTTAGCTTGAGTAAATAGCATGCCATCCCCACTAGTTTTGCCGTTCTAAACATGTAAGGGTGAATTATGTAGTATTTCAATAATCGGTTTCAATTCCCTATCGGTAGTTTCAAATAGGATTTACCTGTGTCAATAAGGCTTCCTAAGCAAACTTTTCCTGTAATTGGTAAATAGTCACAAGAACTAAATCATAGTGATTATATAGTTAGGTTGGGTGGTCAGATCAAACCTTGTACTAGACGTTATGTGCTAAACATGTAATTAAACACCGTTGTCAATGGTGACCTAACTACTAGATGGTAATTCTATATGGCCTAGGTTCCACAAGAACACAGAATATAAATCCAAACACATAAACAATGAATAAAAACTATAATTCAATTTAAAACATAGAATTCCCAAATTAGATAGATGTCAATCAAAACTAGAGTTCATACATATATGCTAAAACTCAAGCTAAAAAGAATTAATTCATACTAAGAAGAGGAGAGAAAAGAATTACAAAATAAGAGGTTGAAGAAGACATATGGTGTTTCGCTCCTTCCAGACTTCTTCTCTTGTGTTGCAGCTTCCTCTTGGCCTTAAGGTCTGGACAAGGATGATTTAAGAGTGTTAAGAGGCTGTATTTATAGTGTATAGGTTGACCTAATTCGTTTCTTGGAGAAAATGCCAAGTAATAGACTCCAAGCCCAACTCAAATTCGTAAGGAAATAAAGATAAACACTGCTGGACCGTGTTGGGCATATCTTTTTCGTTATTGGTCGGTTTGAGCTCCATAATATACCAAAAGAATCGTCACAGAATTATCTATGTCCCTATGAAAGGAAATTACCAAAATCGGCATATTTCTTGGGGTAAATAGCACTTCTTTAGGCGTGTGCTGCAGAATCTCAGATTTAGGTAGCTTTTCCTTTTCCTAATTGAACTCTATTTCCTTCTATCTCCAATTACCATGCATATCTCTTTCCATATCTTGTTGTCTTTGACTTGGACTCTAATTAATATCCATAATTATCTTTAAAGTTTCACAATAAATAAACAATTAAATCCAATATGCTCTAAAAATATTATGTTACTAAATCAAGACTCAAAATAGGAAAGTGCACTAAATTAAGCTAAGATCGACCTATAAACTACTAAATAAGCCTAAAATGATGTCTCCGAAATAGATTATATTATCACAAATGAGGAGACATCAAGGCCCCCAACTCAAAGTTGTATCGTCCCGATACAATAAAAGTAAAGAACAGTAGGGTAGTCATATAGCAAGAGAAAGAGGTAGGAGGAGAATAAGAACAGAACACAATGAATGATCCTAGAGCATAACATCTAAAAAGTCTCATGTAGTAATGCTCAATAAATAATGCACAAGTATGTTTAATACACATGTGATCAACAATCCATAAATTCAAGTTAAGATTAATTCGCAATGCCAGAAGGAGAGGATGATAACTTAGTTCAGGTTAATGGGTATAGGTTGTTCATAGGTCCCAAATACAGCATCCAATGGTCCACTTACCTATTACCTAATAGCTCAATTGTTTCTCCACCAAGTAGTTAGAAATCCTAAGGTCTTTGGTTATAACTTGGCTTAAGGACGGTATGATATATTTGGATAATGAAAAGTGAGCTTTTGGCTCTCTCTTCACTAGCCATCAACGAATCTCCCTAGAGCTTGAGTTTCCGCTCGAAGATGTTCTCACTCAACCCAATTGATTGATGCTTTAATGTGCATCCCCAATAATCCCAAATTAAACCTTTGTGATGACATACAATTTCCACTTTGCCGGTCCGAATATATATTCTTTTCATATCAATTTTTTCTTTTTGTATAGCTATGATTCTCTTTTTGATGTTGAGATATCAGTCCGAATATATATTCTTTTCATATCAATTTTTTCTTTTTGTATAGCTATGACTCTCTTTTTGATGTTGAGATATCACACTATTTTTTTCATATATATTTTTTTTATGCCCTTGTTGGCAAATTTAGCTCATAGCTTCTTTTCCATTCAGTATTACCCCGGCAAAGGGTTACAATAATAACAATTTCATCATCAATAAAATCACAATTACAATTCCCAAAATCCCAATGTTCCCTAATGATGAAACCCACCACCCCATACTCAAGCTCTAAAACAACTTGTTTCAGGTTTTGCGATTTGAGTGCGGGTCATATTGATAAGTCCTACAAACTAAGGGTATGGATTATAATGTGGTTAATAAAAGGCTTTAGAAAGGCTCAGAGGGGTTAAGACGGATAAATAACAAAAATAATCAAATAAAAGGGTGAGAAGGTATAAGACTTCAAGTGTTTTAACATGAAAGAACTGCCTTATTCATTTTCCTAACTACCGGATTTTGTTACTTTTTCACTACTAGTTCATAGATAAGTGGGTTTTCAACTAATTTCAAACCTCACGTTCTACACACCAAATAATTTCCCTAAGTTTCAACGTGACTTCATAGCATTGCTCATTAACTTTTCTATCTTTTATTTCCTGTTTTCATACATGCATCTAAACAATTTTAATGACATCTTTCAAAAACATACTACCTACTATCATTAACTTAATTAAATCATGCTCAATAGGTACATTCAAAGATATTCTATGCCTATTTCAACCCAAAAAATTTTAAATTTTATGCAAAAACAAAAAGGAAGATGAGGACAACGAATCCCCACCCCCAACTCAAAAATGAGCCGTGTCCCCACGACTCGAAAAAAACTCAAGAAAGAATAAAATTTAAAATTAGCATACATATTGCACATAAAGAAATGGTAGGGAAGAAACAAAACATACTCTTCGAGGCTATTACCTCGCCTTATCGATACTCGGATTAAATCTAATGTATCTTCTTCACCCAACTTCTTATTCGCTCTTCGTTCAGGACACGTGATCATAATAGGATATTGCATTATATAACGTCATGGGAGAGATCGAAAATTCGTATCACCTCCTCATAGATCAACTGTGCCACATCTTCCCTTTTTCCTCACAAAATACAATTCACAAACAACCCAAGCATTCCAAATCTCCATGAACCTTCATGTATTCTCCTTTATCAACTTCTTCTTCAAATACTTTCTCATAAGCAAAAGGTAGTTCCTTTAATTGTTTCTTCGGAGAAGTTATCATGACCATTGAAGATTTCTCTTTTTCTTCGGGTGTAGAGTCTTCGATTTGTAGAGGTTGAGTTGTTTTTTTCACTAAAGTTAGAATCTTTTTGCGCATAGAATCACACACAACTAGCTGACCTCTCTTTTCTCGACTTGTTTTACCCTTTGAATTGGAACTAGGACTTTTCTCACTTGATTTCTTCTCAATTAATCCAATACCTTGCTTTTCTTCATCTCCCTTATCGTAGATAATGTTCATGTTCTCTTAATCATATCAATTGACCCCCAACTCAAAGCTCTACCCACTCATGAAATTTGATCTTTTGATTATTGGTTGTACAAGCTTAATTTGGGTTAGGAAGGGTGATTTGATGATGATTCTCTATGTGGGTAAGATGGATTCTCATGGATTGGTATGGATTTAAGAAATTGTAGGATGAATTTCTGAAATTTAAGCTTTTGATTCTTGGATTCAAGGTGTTTTGGTATGATTTGGGTGGTTGAATCTTTGTAATGATGTGGAAAATGAATTGGATGTGTTTTTATGGCGATTGGGTGGTGTTTTGATGATTGGTGGAAGGTTTTATGAAGCTTTAATGGAGTTGGGAGTGTTTTGGGGAAGAAGGAGAAGCTTAAGGATTGAAAAATTCGTAATAGAGCAACCTCCTCACCCTTATAATCTGAAAAACGTGATTTTTTTCTCTCTCCAGCAGCGCGGTGCGGTGTACCGCGGCTATGGTCCGGTGTACCGCAACTTCTCTCGGCAAAAACCTCCCCAACAGCTAGATCTTGAAAAGTTATGCAGTTTAGGCTCAAAGATCACCTGATTTCGACATCCGAGCGTAAAGATATGACTTGCCGAAATTTTCTCAGATTGTGTCCAGTTTTTTTTTTTCAGTGGGGTTGGGCGGTATACCGGAGATGAGGCGCGGTATACCGCGCAGCTGGTCAGAATCTCCGAAAAATTTCGTTTTCTCTTCCCTAACTCGATTTCTCCAATACCTAATCATCAAAAACACTAATACCTTTCTCAAATATGCAATATCAACTAAAAACAACTAAACTAAACATAAACTAAAAACGTAAAAGACATAAAAACATAAAAATTGCGGGTTGTCTCCCGTATAGCACTTTTGTTTAACGTCTTTTAAAGTTAGACGTGTTACCTCGATTAAGGATGACGAAATTTCCACCCTTTTCCTCTAATTCCCACGAACTTTTCAGCTCGATTCTTCATAATCATGGATGGTTCCATCCAAGATTTCGTGGGAAGGGGAGTTTTTGGTGGTAGCTCTAATTCATTTGTAGCATTACACTCCTCTGGCAATCCATTCATCTTTTCGGTTTCTAAACTTCGTTTGTTAGAAAGAATGTCCTTCATGAATTTTAGATATTTCGGCATTATCTTGAGAGTTTCTACAAACGGTAGTTTAATCTCTAACTTGTTCACCATGTCAACGAACTTCTTGAATTCCAGGTCATTGTCCTTTCTGACACGTGAAGGGAATGGTGGAGGAGGACATGTGTTGGTTACCACTGGGCTCTCT
Source organism: Nemophila menziesii (assembly GCA_029959085.1). Lineage (NCBI taxonomy): Eukaryota > Viridiplantae > Streptophyta > Magnoliopsida > Boraginales > Hydrophyllaceae > Nemophila > Nemophila menziesii. The sequence continues at coordinate 203,412 of JARWIR010000184.1, read as the reverse complement.
TTCTTTTCCGGTGTCTTCTCTTGGACACTTTTTTGTTCAACTACCTCTTCGACTGTATCTTCTGTTGTTTCTTCTCCCCCCGTTTCTGGAATAGGGACTGGTTCTGGTTCTGGTCTAGGTGGAGGTAGTTGTTTTCCACTTCGTAATTCAACTGCATGACAAACTTTGTTTTCTGGAGCACTAGTATCACTCTGGAGTTGCCCTTCTGCAAAGGTTTGAAGTTTATTCACCATTTGTGACACTGTCTGCTCCATCTTCATAAGCGCATTCTGTGATTTTTGGAATTCTTGTTGGCTAATCTCCATATCTTCAATTAGGTTCATTATCTTAGCCATGGTTTAATTCGAACTCGAAGGTTGTTCTTGTACGGTTTGCTGCATTAAATAAGGAGGTGGCTCTTGATAAGCTTCATTATAAATCGGCGTTTCTTGATTGAGAGGTTGTGGAGGATAATAAGATTGTGGTCGTGGTTGATAATAATTTTCATAATAAAGGTTATTATGATAATAAGTCTGTTGATCTCCGACCCAATTGTAATTCTGTGGGGGCTGATAATCAGCGTAATTTCCTTGGGATTGATAATAACCATCATAATAATGGTCTCTTTGATAAGGCATGAAGGAAATTGAGGCTGGATTATTCATGCAATATTCCCACGAGTGATCTCTTGCTCCACAACTAGGACATGAAGGTGAGGTATGTACTAGATTCCTCTGACTAGTTTTCGCGATTGTTCTCGTAATTCCTCAAGTTGTTGGTTTAACTCCTTGAGCTTTAGAGATTCCATCATGTATTAGCTTCTTCAGGATCTAATAACACGAAACCTTTATCTCCTAATAAATCTGCTTTTGCCTAAAAAAATCTGTAAAACAAAAACTAAAAAAGAAAAGCGTAAAATAGGACTAACTAAAATAAAAGCACAAGATAATTGCACAAGGACTAACGATGTAGTCCCCGGCAGCGGCGCCAAAAACTTGGTGTGGCCTAAGGTGTGATAAAAAGATGATATAATTTAGATGCAAATAAACACCCTAAGCTAGTACGGTTCTGGAAGTATACAGATTGTATGCAAGTTTTAATGAATAAGTAAGATTCGTTCCTCAGAGACTGACGAAAGTTAGAGAGAACTTATGCAAATTATCAAGTGCAAATATTAAAGATAGAAAAGATAATACGCAAGAAGAAAGAAGAGATTGATAAATATCTATTTGGTTTTTTAAATATTAAAACTAAACTAATAAACTAAAGACAGAAAGTAAATAAAAGAAAAGAAAAGAAGATAGTATGAAAGTAAGCTTGAGTAAATAGCATGCTATCCCCACTAGTTTTGCCGTTCTAAACATGTAAGGGTGAATTATGTAGTATTTTAATAATCGGTTCCAATTCGCTATCGGTAGTTTCAAATAGGATTTACCTGTGTCAATAAGGCTTCCTAAGCAAACTTTTCCTGTAATTGGTAAATAGTCACAAGAACTAAACCATAGTGATTATATAGTTAGGTTGGGTTGTCAGATCAAACCTTGTACTAGACGTTATGTGCTAAACATGTAATTAAACACCGTTGTCAATGCTGACCTAACTACTAGATGGTAATTCTATATGGCCTAGGTTCCACAAGAACACAGAATATAAATCCAAACACATAAACAATGAATAAAAACTATAATTCAATTTAAAACATAGAATTACCAAATTAGATAGATGTCAATCAAAACTAGGGTTCATACATATATGCTAAAACCCAAGCTAAAAAGAATTAATTCATACTAAGAAGAGGAGGAAAAGAATTACAAAATAAGAGGTTGAAGAAGACATATGGTGTTCTGCTCCTTCCAGACTTCTTCTCTTGTGTTGGAGCTTCCTCTTGGCCTTAAGGTCTAGCCAAGGATGATTTAAGAGTGTTAAGAGGTTGTATTTATAGTGTATAGGTTGACCTAATTCGTTTCTTGGAGGAAAGGACAAGTAATAGACTCCAAGCTCAACTCAAATTCGTAAGGAAATAAAGATAAACACTGCTGGACCGTTTTGGGCATATCTTCTTCGTTATTTGTCGGTTTGAGCTCCATAATATACCAAAAGAATCGTCACAGAATTATCTATGTCTCTATGAAAGGAAATTACCAAAATCGGCCTATTTCTTGGGGGTAAATAACACTTCTTTAGGCGTGTGTTGATTTAGGCAGCTTTTCCTTTTCCTAATTGAACTCTGTTTCCTTCTATCTCCAATTACCATGCATCTCTCTTTCCATATCTTGTAGTCTTTGACTTGGACTCTAATTAATCTCCATAATTATCTTTAAAGCTTCACACTAAATAAACAATTAAACCCAATATGCTCTAAAAATATTATGTTACTAAATCAAGACTCAAAATAGGAAAGTGCACTAAATTAAGCTAAGATCGACCTATAAACTACTAAATAAGCCTAAAATGATGTCTCAGAAATAGATTATATTATCACAAATGAGGAGACATCACCAACATTATCGTCTTCTCTTTCACATGATCTCTTAAGAAGTGAAAATTAAGATCTATATGCTTGCTTCTTCCATGTTGTACCGGATTTTTGGACAACTCGATCTTCGACTTGTTATCCACATAAAAAATAGTCGGATCTTCTTGTTCGTGATTTAAATATTTCAATAAATTTCTTAACCAGATTGCTTCACAAACTGCTGAAGATAATGCAACATATTCAGCCTCAAAAGAAGATAACGCAACCACACTTTGTTTCTTTGAAGTCCACGTAAATGCTGTCGACCCAAGAAAAAATATATACCCACTAGTGCTTTTCCTTTCATCTTGATCACCTCCCCAATCACTATCAGAATATCAATACAATATAGCATCTTCTTGATAAGGATAAACTAAACCAAAATTTATTGTACCTTTGATGTACCTCAAATCCTTTTTGTGGCAAGCCAATGAGACTTTTTTGGAGTTTCCATATAACGACTCAGTAAACTAACAAGATAAACAATATCTGGCCTTGTGATCGTGAGGTATCGTAAACTTCCAATTAAATTTTAAACAATGTGGAATTCACACATTTTTCTTCTCCTTCTTTTGTCATTTTCAAACCAGGTGACATCGGAGTTTCTACGGGATTACAGTTTGCCATTTTAAATTTCTCAAGTAGTTCTGAGGCATACCTTTTTTTGTGAAATACATATTCCGCCTTCTTGTTGATGTACTTCGATGCCAAGGAAAAATTACATAAGCCCAGAGTCTGTCATTTCAAATTCCTTGCACATGGCTTGTTTGAACTGAACAAACATTTCTTCACAATTTCCCGTAAAAAGAAAGTCATCGACATAAAGACATGCAATTAACACTTTACCCATATGATTTTTCTTGGAATAAAGTGCATGCTCAAATGGACATTTGACAAAACCATTTTCAATAAGATAATTGTCGATTCGAGAATTCCACGCTCGTGGAGCTTGCTTTAAGCCATACAAAGCTTTCTTTAATCGGTACAATTTATCTTCTTTACTATTTATGGTAGAACCTTCTAGTTTTTCGATGTAAACTTCTTCTTCAAGTATACCATTCAAAAATGCAGATTTGAAATCCAATTGGTGTATCTTCCATTTACGATGAGTTGCAAGCGATATCAACATTCTCACAGTGTCTAGTCGAGCAACAAGGGCAAACACTTCATCATAATCAATTACATATTTCTGTTTGTATCCTTTTGTAACAAGCCTTGCCTTGTAGCGATCAATTTCTTCATTTGTCGTCCTCTTTATTTTATACACCCATTTGAATCCAATAGGTCTATGTCCTTTTGGAAGAGATGTCAATTCCCAAGTATTATTTTTTTCAATTGATTGAATTTCTTCGACCATTGCTTTCTTCCAAGAATCTTCTTTCACGGCTTCCTCAAATGACAATGTCTCATGATCGGCATAAAGACATACCAGATTCATCTTTTCAGTTTCTTCATTCTTCTTGGCGGAGAAGAAGAACTACCTGTACCTTCATTGTCTTGAGGATTTATGACTTGTTGAGGTGTCATGACAAGCGGTTCTTGATGTTGATGGTTTGTTTCCTCTTCTTCAACTTCAGTTTGATTCTCTTTACTAGAATCTTCTTCATTCCACCTCCAAATTTCTTCTTCGCTAAAAGCAACATCTTTACTCACCACTACTTTGTTTGTTAGTGGATTGTAAAGTTTGTATGCTTTTGATTCCTCGCTATAACCAATAAAAATGCACTTTTCACCTCGATCGTCCAACTTCTTTCTTTTTGCATCTAGAACACGAGCATAAGAAATGCAACCAAAAACTCGTAGATAACTAATATCTGGCTTATAGTTTCTCCAAGCTTCTTGTGGTGTCATATTTCTCACACTCTTGGTTAGACAACGATTTAGCAAATAAGCAGTACACGCCACGGCTTCACCCTAAAAATTCTTCGACAATTTTTTCTCCTTTAACATCGTTCTCGTCATGTTAAGGATGGTACGATTTTTCCTTTCTGCAACACCGTTTTGTTGTGGGGTGTATGATGTAGTAAATTGCTTCTTGATGCCTCATTCTCTAAAAAAAATCTCAAAATTCATTTGAGGTATATTCACCACCTCTGTCAGATCTAAGGATATTTACTTTGTAGCAACTTTCCATCTCGACGGATTCTTTAAACCTTTTGAAAGTAGTAAAGGCAGCTGACTTCTCCTTGATCAAATACACCCATAACTTCCGACTGAAATTGTCAATAAAATAAATGAAATATTTGCTTCCTCCAATAAATTCAGTTTCGAATGGTCCACAAATATCAGTATGAACCAAGTTCAATGGTGTTTGGGCTCTCCATGATTTTCCACTTTGAAAAACATTTCGTTGTTGTTTTCCCAGAGTACACGATTCGCACACAAATTCAGGCATTTCAATTGAAGGTAATTCACTTACCATATTTGCATTTGACAAGAGCTTCCAGCCACTAAAATGTAAATGACCAAATCGAAGATTCCATTTCCATGACTCATTTCTTATCATTCCTTGTAAACACTCGTCAGAAGCTGTATTTAAATGCAACCGCAACATTCGATAGCTCGCCATTTTGACTTCGGTGATAAGTAGTCCTTGTGCATCTTTCAAGTAATGACAAAGATCTTCCATATGTATTACATAACCCTTTTCAAGTAATTGCCCAAGGCTTAGAATATTACTTTTCATATCGGGTACATAATACACATTTGAAATATATTGTGAAACACCATTCTTTTGTATAATTTTAATCTTACCTTTTCCTTTCACCGGAATCTTGGAGGAATCTCACACGCTTACATTTTCATGAAAATACTCTTCAAGATCTTCAAAAATATCCTTCTTACCACACATATGATTACTTGCTCCTGAATCAAGAAACCATACATCTTGTTCTTTGTTGGAGTCTTTTTGTGCATAAAGTAGTTCGACATCATCATCTTCTTGCTTTTGAGCAAGATTTGATTGATCATCTTGGTTAGGATAGTTTTTCCAACATTCGGATGCATAGTGCCCATATTTGTGACAATTGTAACATTCAATATTTTTGCCGTTATCTTGTCCACGACCTCCTCTTCCAAGAGTTCTTCCTTGTCCCCGGAAAAAAATTATTTGTGTTATTTTGCTGATTTTGATTTTGGTTGTCAAAGTTTCCTTGACCTCGACCTTGACTTTGTCCTCGACCTTGACTTTGACGTCGACCTCGAAAGTTATTTCCTCTACCACCACGTTGAGATCCACGACCTCGGCCTCTTTGACCATTAATGTTAAGCTTTGATTCCAAAGCTTGCTCAATCGGGACATCATTAGAATCCTTTTTCATTCTTTGCTCGTGCACTTGTAAGGAACCCATCAACTCGTCTATTGTGAGTTCATCCAAGTCTTTTGACTCTTCAATTTCCACGACAATGTGCTCAAATTTTTTGGTGAGTGATCGTAGTATTTTTTTTCTACCACTCGAATTTCTTCTATTTCTTCTCCATTCCTTTTCATTTGGTTTATTATAGATAATAGACTAGAACAAAAGTCAGAAATTGATTCACCTTCTTTCATTTTGGCACTTTCAAAATCACCACGGAGTGATTGTAAACAAACACGTTTAACACGATATACTCCTTTTAATTGAGTTTCAAGTTTATCCCATGCTTCTTTTCTCGTTTCTGCTTCAGCAATCTTCTCGAACATGGATTCACCAACACTTTGATAAAGAAAATATAAAGCTTTCTTATCTTTCTTTCTCATTTCTCTTAAAGCATTTGCTTGTTGTGAATTAACATTAACTCCTTCCTCTGGTTCATCGTATCCACTTGTAACAATCTCCCAGAGATCATATGATCCAAAGAGAGGCTTCATTTGAATTCTCCATTTATCATAATTTTCCAAAGTAAACTTTGGTAGTTGAGTTTGCACAAAACCATTAGACATGGTGTTTAACGTACCTTGGCTCTGATACCACTATATTGGTCCCAATATAAAGAAGAACAAGAAAAGAAGATTAATACAACTCTACTGTACTTATATTTCTTAATAAAACTTTTACAGGCTACTGCCTTTTACAAAATTAACTCACACTTTTTTTCTCTTATTTTTTGTTTCTTACTTTTCTGATATGAAAATTACAAAGGATAGCTAGCTATTTATACTAGTAGATAAGCTATGTAAATTAAATTCTATCTAGAAATATTAAAAGACAGAAGACAAAATTCAATGTATTTCAAAAACTCATCAGTACGTTCATTTGGGCCATCGATCTTCCACATTCATTGTTCATTGATATATCAGATTCATTCTCCATTCAAATTCCTTGAATTTTTTCTTGACTGTTGAAGAGTTCCATGAACTTAGACTTATTTTGGTTTGTGTATTTCAACAATATCAGAGGACATGAAGAAGATCATGACCTTGGTGCGTAAAAAGGGAGAAATAAATAGAACAAACACATTATTTATTTTGTTTATATAATAATTAATGTCTACTAGCTCACTTTTTAAAATAAGTTTTCAACTCTTCGCCCTTATCATATAAGAGGGTCCTATTTTATTTTTATCTAATCATATTATGAAAAAACTCTTTTGTATGTTTTCGTTTACTAATTGACATAACCAACAGTGCTATATAAGGTCATATGGCTATTATTTAAATCTATAATGAGATTTATTATTATATATAGGATGATATTCTTACCCTAAGAACATAAAAAGTCTAGGCTCTAAAAACTCTTTCTATAAAAATATTCACACTAGCAAAAATTATCAAGTATGTTTAAACTTCATAGAACTATTGTCACTATCACTGGAGTTGAAGGATTCAATTGTGACATTGCATTCGGATGATACAATGAATAACAATTAGAAATATGGGTTTCAGGAACAACAAGAACACCAAAGCGTAAAAGGAATGTAGTACTTCATACATTTTCTGAAGGTCTGTCAAAGGAATCATTTTCATTAAAGTGTGCACACTAGGCTTATCCTTCTCCGCAACCACTGGTTAGTGAGATATCGTGATTACATTAAGCATAGTGATCCCAACAATTTTTAGACAACAATAAGAATAGGTTGATGCATGGAGAAGGCATTGTCCGAGAGTCCAGGTTTAATGGTGTGGATGATATCGTGTTGGAAAAGGACAAGATATCTACACATTTTTTGGAGTTCCTAGGAGAGTGGTTGGAAAGTATACATGCTTAGCATGATATACTAATCGTTCAACTATTGTGACACGATTACTTTTCAGAAAAACTCCATCAAATTTGGAATCCAAATGAACAATTTAAATTAATTGATATTTTCCATGGATACTTCTTAGTTAAATATGTAGTATTAGGGGATTTTAAATTTCGGTTGGGGAAGTCGCTGGATGATTTCTATCATTATCTCATCGCAAGAAATCGTCTCACTCCTTTAAGTTGCACATTATGTCAATTACTATGAGACTTGATTAGGTACACATCTCAAATTTATGTTTATGTAGCCTTTTCTTTGCAAGATGGGTGATAAGGTTGAAAAAATATATATATTTATCCACTTACAAAATCTAGGACAATAGAAAACTGCCCGTCTTGTTGTTAAGTTTTATATGTTTAACCTTTAAATCCTGGTTTCGAGAATTAGAAAAAAGAGACTTGTAAATCCAAATATGAACACTTGTGTCTTATTTTCTTTAGATGTAGGAAGTCCACGCATTATAAAAATAATTGATCTCCAAATGCACCTTAAACATTAGTTGAGCATGTAGCAACATATGAGATGAATGTGGGTGTTTTTTTCGTCCTTAACAACATCAGTGTTGCGAATGTTGGGGTTTCCATATTCTCCTCTATTCCTAAAGGGACCAAGATAAACAAGTGCATGTGGAGTAAACGGAAGTGAATCTACGGGAAAGAGGGGGAATAAAATAACCAATCATAGTGGTATAATTATGTCAGATGGAGATAATTTAGAAGTTCAAATATCTTGGGCTCTCGTATTTAGGCACCCTAGATCAGATGGATAATTATTTTGAAACAACAAATAACGCTGTTGAGTTAAGTATTAAAGTGCAAAAAAGTTTAAAAAAAGCTATAAACCCCAAGGTAGCCTCCAAGGTTTTAAACAATATTGTTTATGCTTCTTTTATGGGCTCGATGATAGGATATACCATGATTTCCCTGACATTCTTGAAACTATGAGTTTAATTTTTTAAATAAAAACAAAGAAGTGAACAATTTGGAGAAGGAAGATATGTTTATTTCAACAAATGGTAAAGATCGATTGGTTGGATGGACCAAAGGAAATACAAGCATACAAAGGGGAGATTAAATGTATTAAAAAAATGGTCTAGGAAATGATATAATCTTGAGTAATAATGTTTTCAATGAGTTATAAGTGATGTGGTCTTTAGCGTTCACGTGATAGCTGGGGGCCAAAAGATAATGGTAAAATAATGTTGATGAGGCACGAGCAGTTTTTAACATGCAGCTTATATCTGGCACAAAGGGTGACGCCACCAATCAGTAATTTCGGTTACGAAACAAACAATCTGATATCCTCGTTACGACCTAGGTACCAAATTCTAATTATCCATGAAAGTTTGACAAGTATGTTCGACTGAGGATATGGTGATGCTATCTCCATGAGGGTTTTTTAGGGAAATGCCTATATATTTACATCTTATAAATGTGTATAATAGATTATAATCATTGTGGGTCCTAGATAATATTCTTGTTTGGAATCGCCATGGAGAAATTAATTAGAACTTTAGGTGTATGGCTTGTAAGTTGATGCGAGTACATAAGATTTGGTTGAAAGTGATTGGTCGAAATTTATTCCTTTTAATTTCTGTCTTTTAATTAATTGCTTCTTACTCGTTATTGCTACCCATTCGATTAACACACTAAGTCCCTGAGAACGAACTCAACTTATCATTAAAACTTGCATACGTCCTGTAATACTTGCAGTACTGTGCCTGTCTAGGGTAAGAGTGCGTTGTTTTCTGACTTATTATTTATCTTATTTTTATCACACCCTAGGCGACACCAAAATGGAATCTCCGCGTAGGTAAAATATTAACGCAGGGTGAGGATAAGATATGGAGAAGTATCGATAATATTCATTTAGCTTCTACGAGTTTCACATATAGATCTTCCATAGTATCTGTGGGAGGTTTGGTGCATTTTTTTATCCTAAACTCTCGTTTGTTCTTACTTTTGAAAGTTGAAACTGAAATGTTTTGGGAAATCACTCTTCCACAATGTTACGAGATCCATGGATTCATACTTCTACCCATGGGGAATTATGTTTCGCTTCTGATGACAAAAGATGAATGTGTGGGAGGTTTGGGTGTTGGTAGACCCACGAGTGTACAATGGGAAAAAATGGCAGATATCTGTATAGGAAGAAGAGCAGAATATGGTATTTATCCAGTTGGATGGTTGCAAAGTAAAATACTTTTGTTCGAGCTTGGGTATAAAGATTGGACAGTTTACGATATTTGCACCCGAAAAAATTATCCAATTGAATTGGATGAAATCGGTCAACTTGATTCATGCTTTCATATCAACAATTTAGTTCCATTGCCAAGAAAAAGAAAACTATCTCAGGTTGGTTCCTTTGATCTCTCTTCAATTTCTTAGATATTGAGTTAAAGTTAAGATTGTTATTATTTTATTTGACGTTAAACGTGACATAAATACCTCAAAGATATCGGATCCAATCCGAACCTCGACAAGTAAAGTTATTTATTTATTTATTTTTATTTTATTTCTGCATTAGTTTTTCTATTGTGTTACTGGTATATACAAATAAAACACAACAATTTAAGGTATTTATGACTCACGCTGTATAAACTAGAAAACATTTTTTTGTGTTTTATAAACTTTACTTTTGCGAAATTTCTAGGTCTGTGTATACAGAACATGAATATTACATTCTATTTTTTTTTCTCTTATTCTGATTTCCAGGCTTGTGTATATATATTAGAAGATTACTCGCTAACGAACGTCAGATTTCTATTTCATATGGAATATGGAAAAAACACTGAACAAAGTGAAAAACAACATAAGACAAGTAACAGTTAAAGAACAAAAAACCACCTTATAGGATTATTGTTTATCAAATGTATCAATGACCCACCATGATAACCTACGGGTAATAAGGTAAAACACAATAAATTATTATATTCATTTTTCTCGGATTGCACCGTATTCCGCCACACATCAAACCACTTTCACGTGTCCTCGTCTCTTTCATGCGTACCTACACCTGTTATATGCAAGAAAGTTCCGTTAAATCAAATCGAAAAAAAACCTTTATATAGAACCAAAAAACATTAATTTGTATGCTGAATTCGAAAAACCAAATTTTGTAAAACGAAGTCGTTCGATGTTGGTATATAATCAAAATCATTTAGGTTAAACATAATAGCAATCTCCCACGCTACCAATCCACGGCGCCCGTTTAACAACTCTCATCCATATGGTCAGATCCACAACCGTACTAAGCCACAGCCTTCTGCTCCAGCATCAAGCATCAACGTACATTTATTCTCAAGATTCAGGTAAAACTTTTGATTTTTTCAATTAAAATTCTAAAAATTTATATCTCGTACCAGTTTTGCGACTTTATGTATATAATTGAACCTCATAAACCTGAAGATGAAGATGGCAAATGGTTTTTAAGTATCGTTGTTTTATTCCTTTCAAAAACCGAATCCCATCCAACTAAATCAAATTCTTAAACCAAACACAAAATATGAGACCGGATATCCCTTCCTAAAATCTAAACCATCCGCCAGCAAAACTGAGTTCTACCTTCTATAGATATGGTAGTTTATACTTTTGTTTAAGTTTACCCAGTTTAATTAAATTTTCTTTTAAACGTATTAAAAATTAAAATTTATAAAAATTTAAGATATAATCTATGATGGTTGTTTAATTATAGCAATTAAATAGTAATTAAATGTAAATTTAATGGGTTATTAACGTATAATTTTTAATATATTTATGGATTTTGCACACAGGTTTAAAATATAGGATATTGTCAAGGATAAGACAGTCAACAACAAAAAGATCGATGACCATGCCATTTCAGTCAATCAAAATCTTACTAAATTTGTGAGGTATGAAATACTTAGTAGTTCAGATTAAATGAAATATTGTGGTGTTTGTAGGTAATGTGCAGTAGACAATAATTTAGATTGTTTTGTTCCATTTCATTTATCATTATTGTTTAGAGTAATTTTGATAAATAGAATTTTGTTAATCATTGTTGTAAAAATTTAAAAAGACTTTAGGCTTACTATTTTTTAGTTCTTTGTATTCAATCCCTCTCTAGTTTAGGCACTGTCTAGTATGAGCTATCCCATACTTGTTCCGCTCACTCAGAATGTACTTGGGAACTCCCCTTGTTTCATACATATTGAATGTTGACTCAAAATATTTATAACACAAACATTAAAAAATTATTTTTTGCATGTATATGTATCAAAATGTTATTTATTAGTGATCTTTAGGGTGTGAAAAATGTTAAGTTACAAAAAATACGAGTTATGGGCATACTTTCCACCACTGGACAAGTACTTGTACAAGTATATTTTGGTACTTTGTAATAGCAAAAGTATATTATGATGGAACAAAGTTATGAAGTATTTAATTGAATCCATTGAAGCAACAACAGCCGCTATTGAAGGACTTGAATCCACTCCAGGCTGAGGATGAGTGACATCAGAACCAAAGATAATTTTAGGCATTTCAGTCAAGTGTGGAATCCTTCTAGTAAGTGCATCTGCCAATCATTTCAAATTGGGTTGTTTTATTCTTGTTTATAATTTATTACTCAATCATTTCAAAGGTGATTTATTGTGGTCTTAGATATGTTATCTTTGTCCAATTGACTAATCAAATTGATTACTTGTATGAACATTTTGTTGTATATGTTTTTCTGACTTAATTAATATTATGTAAAACAGCTTAGATGAATATTATTGCGATAACATACAATACTTGGCTACCTATTTATTATTTTAATCAAATCATTAACCCCAAATTTGCTAACAAGTTTTTTTAATTAAATGTAGAAAGGGGAGCTTTATGTGATGACCATCCATTTGGATGGTTGCAAAGCGGGCATATAAAGGCTGGAGAGTTCACAATATTTGCAAAAATCATCCTCCATGCCTAAACTCAGCCTTTTCATACCACCAGTTTAGTTCCATTGCCCAAAAAAAAAAGAAAAGTACCTCAGGTTGGTTTCTTTGAATGTTTATTATTATTATTGTTATTATTTTGACATTGTATTTATGTTATTGCTAATTACTAGACATATAGCTGGATCTTGACCCTGCATGCGTCTGCCACCTGGACGCTGTCCTTGTTGACCTGGCTGAACCATTGGCATGAAAAAGTTGGGGGGCGTCATATTCGGGACTAGGAGGGTCCGACAAAGAAGAGGGTAAAGTTTCAGCAGCCAAAAATAGGTGTGAAGAGAATGGGTGATTTGGATAAAGAATTATTTACATTAGAATGTAAGGAAGGCACTATTATTCTTTCAGAATGGGAGGAAAAGCTGAGTGGATATCACATCTTATGACTTTAAAGAGGAAGAGAAGCACAAGTTGAAATATGATTTCAATTTCTCAAGTTAACTGTCTTTTTTGTGTCACTATTTTGCCAAAGGGGTGGGTGAATAATGCTCATGCATACTTTTATACATTTTAGTTACTGTTGCTTGAATCTCCAGGCTGTTTTAGATATCATTAACATGACTAATCTTGTTTTTAAGGTATAGTTACGGAGGAATATACCTTTATAGGCCTCAAATTCACAAATGATAATTTTAAGATGTTATGTTTTTTAATGGTCTAACTAGGGATTTTCTGGTTTCTGGTTACATTTTTAGGGGATACACCCACTATTTTAATTTTTTTTAATTACATTATAAGTCCTTTGTTGAAATTTTATGGTTCTAATTTGCTTACGCATGACCTTTTGTGGCCCGTTAATGGTGGTTACCCTTCTGAAAATAGCTTGCTTGAGCGAGCGAATACCTTCTGAAAAATACAAAACAGTGAGTGTATACCCCTTGAAAATGCAAAAATGGGGTTCGTAAATACCCACTATTTTTTTTAATTACATATTGAGTCCTCATTGTTCAAAGTTCAATGTTCTTTATTCCTTGTACAGGTGAGTCCAATGTGTCGGTGCTTCCAACGTGGTGGTGAGAACCATACCCACAAAAACAGTGGGTCTATTACCCACTAAAACAACACGATTACCTCCTAAAATGCTTACCCCCTAAAACAACACGATTACCCTTGAAACAGCATAACCGATCTGAATACCTGGTCAGACAACACGAAACAGTGGGTATAAACCCACTAAAATTCCAAATAGTGGGTATTTACCGCCTGAAAATTCATAACAGATCTGAATAAACAGATAGAGATCTGAATAAACAGATCTGAGAACGAGTATTTTGAGAACGATTTTCATGTGGCTCGTTAATGGCGTCAGTTTTCTTGTGAGTGAGGCGGAGCAGAAAGAGGGGGAGATTCGCCGGAGCAGGTTGGCCTACGAATGGCCACTGAATGGCTGTGTTATCTGACAGGTTAGCCTCCGAAGGGAGGCAGGTGGCGTGGATCTGCTGAGATGGCGGCGAGATTTGTTGGTGGTGCGCCGGTGACAGGAAGCTGAAGAGGGAGGAGGGGTGAAGACGGCGGTTCTTCTGGTGTGGGTGGGATATAGAGCGAAGAGAGAGAGAGGGATAGGGGCGGGGTTTTTGGTGCGGCGTTATTCTTGGTGCTGCTCCGATCTTGAATTGGGGCTGCAGTGTCGAGAAAGAAATGGGGGAGGGGATTTGTTTTTTATTTTCTAAACCTAATGGGAGAGGTAGTTTTATATGCTAGTTGGAGTCAAATTGGTATTTAGTTTAGGCCTTTATTCAATAAACAAGAGTGTATTTGGGCCCTTATAATTCTTTTACCCGAATGTGGACATCAACTGTTATTAAGCTTTAAGCTAACGGTGCTATTTTCTTGTTATAATGGCATGCATCATCAAATTAATATATATATATATATATATATATATACACTGTATGAAAGACCCACGACAGTGACGACACCCAAGATTTAAGGTCATTTTCCAACTGGTCAAAAATCAATGGTTGTAGCGAAAAATTTGCCACGTTTCATTCATAGAGACTTTTAGAAAATATTGGACAACTGAGGATCCTTATCCATAAACAAAGCCTTGAGGGAGATAACAAATGACAAGCAAAGAATTCGTAAATCTTTTTCCTTCATGAACCCTTGATCGAATAACCATGTCTTCCGAGACATAAGAACTTGTATACAAACAATTCTTTGAGGCACCAAGGAGTTATCAGGCTGAATTTCATGTGTTCTTTAAGAGTTGCCAAAAAACCTGTTCATCTCAGTAGTATATTCATTACAAATCATGTGTTTGATCTAAATTCCCCAAATGATACGACTGATCAGAAATGATCTCCCTTCAAGCATGATTCAGAAATCAATATGTTATCATAAACATTCTCCCATCAGAGACGAGAAGTATCCATGATATATTCAGGTAAACAAATGTTTTTGCAACTTAACATCCCACCAACATTTCAACCTAATACGAAAATTACCAATCTCGGAGAAAGAAAGAAACAACCAATGTGACACGTCATTTTACCTAAGTTGTATTCAACCCCTCTCGAGTTTGGGTAGTGTCTAGTATGAGCTATCCCATACTTTTTTCGCTCACTCAAAATGTACTTAGGAACTCCCCTAATTTGAATATGGTTTAATCGCCTTAGTACAAATTGGGTTGTTTTATTCTTGTTAATAATTTATTACTCAATCATTTCAAGGATGATTTATTGTGGTCTTAGATATGTTATCTTTGTGTAATTGACTAATCAGATTGATTACTAGTATGAACATTTTGTTGTATATGTTTTTCTGACTTAATTAATATTATGTAAAACAGCTTAGAAGAATATTATTGAGATAACAGAGAATACTTGGCTACGAACTAGATGGGGTTAGCTCACTGGCCAGGGCCTTGGTCTACCAATTTAGTGGTGCAGGTTCGAACCGAGTCAATGACTCCGAGTCCAAAGTGGCTCTCCTATGTAACAAAAAAAAAATACTTGGCTACCTATTTATTATTTTAATCAAATCATTAACCCCAAATTTGCTAACAAGTTTTTTAATTAAATGTTGAAAGGGGAGCTTTATGTGATGACCATCCAGTTGGATGGTTGCAAAGAAGGCATATAAAGGCTGGAGAGTTTACAATATTTGCACTTGAGAAAATCATCTTCTATGCCTAAACTCAGCTTTTTCATATCACTAGTTTAGTTCCGTTGCCCAAGAAATAGAAAAATACCTCAGGTTGGTTTCTTTGAATGTTCATTATTATTATTATTATTATTATTATTATTATTATTATTATTATTATGACATTGTATTTATGTTATTTCTAATGACTAGACACATACCTGGATCAGGCTGTTGACCCTGCACGCGTCTGCCACCTGGACGCTGTCCTTGTTGACCTGGCTGAACCATTGGCATGAAAAAGTTGGGAGGTTTCATATTCGGAACAAGCTGTTGCTGATAACCAAAACCAGGCTGCCATGGAAAAGGAGATGAAAACATCAATTAAGATCAACCATAAAATTCTAACTATGTAATTATTTGTTAGAAAAGAATAATTAATTACTTGGGGAGTGAGAATAGCCCGTAGAATATCTGATGCCCCACCCAACCCATGACCAGCGAGAGGATACATTGGCATACGAGCATCAACTGGAGGTGCCATTGCAATCGGACAAAACGGAGGGAGAATACATTAGCAAACACGTTAATTGTATTACCATTTAGAGCAAACAAGAAGAATCAAATAGTCCCTGTAATTTTTCTATTTGATCCTTTTCAAAGAATTGATGTTGTAACCATTTAGGTGGTGTTGTTCTTTAGTTGTACAAAAAAAAAATATTTTTCACTAGTTGTTTTGTATTCTTCATCTTATTTTGATTTGCAAAGTAAAGTGAAATAATTATTCCTTAACTCATCTGGTTAAATTTCAAGTTTTGATACGCATATCTTTTCAGCTAGTTTTATATCTTTAGATTAATTATCATGAGAGAAAATAACTTGCCTATGAATGTTTCTTAAGTTACAAACTGCATAGATGTACTTGTAGAAGAGGTACAAAGGAGCCAACACATAAACAGTGGATAATACACTGTTTATATGTTGACATTGGCTTATTGGCCTAAAGATGTACACTTTTATTACTATACTATTTATATTTATTAGGGAGGGCAACGGATCGGATTTTTGCAAAAAAATTTAAAACCATGTCCATATACATTTAATTTATCAAAAACCAAATCCTAACGGATTTAACCATCAGACTTACTTTTTAAAACCGTAACCGAATAATTTAGATTCGGTTTTAAACGGTTTTTCGAATTTTAACCATAACCAAACTATAACTCTATAAATATATTGATTTTTTTAAATAAAATCACAAATCTAAGAAAAATCTATAAAATATTATGTTGATTCTTAACTAAATAACATATTTGTTACTTTTTTTGTTAAATTTAATATTTGAATTTTAGTTCTGAGATATGAAAATAATTTTTTATCTATTATTATAAAATTTACAAAAATAGATGATAATAAACGGATTTTTGGTTATTCGGTTTTATTTTTATCTAAAACCATAACCTAACGTATTTAACCATCGGTTACACTTTTGAAAACCATAACCTAACGGTTTTATCCATGGTTGCATAATCGGTTTTTTATCGGTTCGGATTTTCATTGGTTTAGGTTTTAAATCATAACCATTGCCATCCCTAATATTTATAGTCAGATTTTGTCCATTAGTATTTTTCTCATTTTCGACGCCAACACTGATTTGACAGTCAAGAAGTGCTATCAACAAGTGCTAACCCCTCCGATCATGATCCTTGTCCGATTTTAGGTCATCCAAACCACCAAGAGATAAATCCTTAGACCACCATCAAGAGAAGTTTTGAAACATATTTAGACATTACCACAAAAGCATAAATAGACGCACCGCCCGATGTCCCACCAAACGCCAAGATGTAGTCGCTTTCTATAGCCAAGAATGGAGGCCCCAAAGAAAATAACATCAAATCTCCCATAACACCGAGCGACAACACCCTACGATGTAGGGAGAATAATTTATGTATCCAGAAGTAATGTATTCAAAAGTAACCAAATATCTACCAACCATTTAGTCGTCGAGGATAAGTCAATGTATCCAGAAGTAACCAGATAATTTGAGCGCATACTACGCCAAGCTATATAACAACTACACAATTAGCAGGTGCATCCCACTTGGGATCCTCCAATCATGAAAGTACCAGACAATACCGCTATCTGGAATGAAAGCGCTTACCCCCGAGCTCCCCGAGATGATGATTTTACATAAGCGAGAGTAGAGGAAGGAAATGCTATGCGCAGTAAAGGGATCATCGGTTAGAAGAAGCACGAGCATGCATGACAAAATCTTTCAAGCCTATCGAGTATTTATTATATACACAACGAGCCCTTTCTCGTGGGTAATATTTGACGCTCCCATTCGGTGCAAACTCAAGCCGCCGAACATCATGTTCTTTAATGGCTTGAAAAACCCAGACACTCACATAAACACTTTTCAATGGTACATAAAGATCATCACTGGATCAAATATTTTTTTATTACCGTGCTTTACCCTTGACCTTATCGGGTAACATGCAAATATGGTACTCGAAGTTAGAGACGCATTCTATAGAGACTTTTCCTCAACTAGCCGATAAGCTGCGCCCTCAATTTCCAAACCAAAACTCGAGAGAGAGAGAGAGAGAGAGAGAGAGAGAGAGAGAGAGAGAGAGAGAGAGAGAGAGAGAGAGAGAGAGAGAGAGAGAGAGAGAGACAGAGAGAGAGACAGAGAGAGAGAGAGAGAGAGAGATGAACTGACATTATCATATAAAATTCACTTCTCCAAACATGAAATTATTTCATGTTTTGTTCAGTGAATTCTGCAGAACACACAGTTTTACAGTTTAAGTCTTTATATTATGTGTAAATTACACTGTAAGGTCCCTGAATTACACAGTTTATTTATAATTGCACTGTATTTATCAAAAAATTCGCTGTAAGTCCTTGTTTATCTATATTTGACAGTTATACTTCAATTTTTTTTCGATTTAATTGCAGTATAGGTCCCTGTTTTACAGATTAATCACGTTTAATCACTTCAATCCAATTTTCATTCATATTAATTACGGTATTTGATCACATCCATCACAAAATCCTATTTTGAACCCTAGAAGCTTCTAAAATCGGTATTTATTATCACCATTTTACTTAAACAAACATAAATTAGTAAGAAAACATACAAAATAACATGAATCACGCAAAAAACTGTTACAAAACTAAAAAAATTCCAAAAACCTCAAAATAAACTCAAAAAGTAGATTATATTTTCACTTACGTATGGTTTTCTTTTGGATTTTGAAGTTTAATCTTTGCTTTCGATGATAGATGTTGTTTCCTGCTTTGTTTCACCGGAGTACGCTTCCCTTTTACGTCGTTCACCGTCGATTTTGCCTTTCTCCGTCGCTTTTCGTCTCCCGCTCTCTCAAAGACTTTTCGTTTCTTTAGTGTATGTTTTATGTGTGTTGTGTGTGTGTTGTGTGTGTGTTTGGTTTTCTAATTTTATTTTTATTTTTTTAATTACTATGTATAGGATTATTTTGGGATGTGGCTATTTTTAGAAATAATTTTTTTAATAGACATTTCTTTTCTTGATTATTGGTTCTTGATATCAATCAATTTATTTTCGATATCTAACTTTATTTTCTTTCTTTTACTCTAATTTACATCTAATCAATTTACTTAGGAACAAAAATAAATAAATTTACTTTATCATGTTTGTAAATTTACTTAGTACAATGTTTCATTTACTAAAATTCGTAGTCTCGCCCAAAGAGAGAGCGAGAGAGAGAGAGAGATGGAGGCAGAGCAACCGGAAAGGAGCGAAGCGACGGAATCAATGAAGCTGGCAATAGCAGTGGCGCTTCTCCAATCAAAGCGTCTCCAAAATCAGCAACCTCCACAATCTGACGCTCTTAAATGGAAACGCAAGGTTCATCCATACCTTTAGCTTCTCATTCTCTTCTCTCTTCTTAATTTATGAAATAAATTATCAGGCCAAGGAGCGTAAGCAAGAGATTCTTATGCTTCATGACGATCTCAAACTAGCTCAAGGTACTTCCTCTTCTCCTCTAACATTAACGGTTTCGTGTTTGTTACTGTTAACCTCAGCTAATTTATGTTATTGTTTATAATAATGTTATGGTGATTGTTATGTTTTAAGTTTGAGCTACAGTATATGGCACTGTGTTTAATTTATATCTACTATTATTTAGATGGCTTGCAGTATGATTTGTTTCCACAAAGTGCATCTTGCAAATGCTATTTCTTTGATAATTTGGGAAGTTTGAGCACAAAGACATTTGGGAACCGATCTGATGCTAGAATCAACGAGCAAAGGAGAAAAAGAACTGGTAGCAGGTCACAGCAGCTGGGCACTTCAGGTAAAAAGGCTTTCCCTGGAATAGTTTAATTATTGTCTACGTGACAAGTTTCATTGATTTGTATAAGATTAATCACAGTTTGAATTCGATATCAATTTTGCATTGTCTTCTTTGTTAATAATACAGATTATAATAGTGAAAGTGAAAAAGAGCAGCTGAGAAGTTCAACTAATTTTCTGGTGGAGCTTTGTGAAACTGTCACTCTAAGAAATGTGTGTTGCTCTTCTTTTTAATGCTTGTTTTTCATCAACTATAGTTGTAGTATAAGTTCATTTATTTGATAGGTGGAGCTCTGGGTAATTTCAAAAATTTGTCACATCTGGCTGTGGAATTCATTCTCGGTAATATTTTCTCACAGACGGTTCGTTGTTTTCCTTCTTATGGGTATTTTCTTTTCCCTCTTGACAAATACATATAACTCAAGAGAGTATTTGTCATATTAGAAGCCATTAATCCAGTAAAATCTAGTAGAGTGTTTGTCAAAAGTTTCGTATAAGACAAACGGTTAATTGCATCATTGGTCATTGCCATTCTAAACTTTAGTACTATTAATTAGAAAAATAATGTATATATTTTTTTTGACAGTTACTACCATGTCCATTTTGGGTATTTTTTAGAAAATTGAAGCTGAAAACTTACATACGCAATGAGAAGATTAGTGAACACTGTCTGGAATAATGTTTAGTACGTAGTTTTGTCATGATTGCTATACAAAATTGTGAAAGAGATTGTTAAAAGACTTTAACTGTGAAGCAGGCATTACTTAAAAAAAATGGATATGCAAGAAAGTGAGGCTCGATGAGCTACTGATACAAATGTTGCTCTTATCAAGGTGGATATGCAAAAAAAAATGATATAACGTCTTTTAAAATGATAATAGCAGTCACGGTTTCATGGTTCTGCTCTGAGTATCTTTAAACTGTTCATGACTGCATCAAAAAAATTGGGGTTTCGACAAAGCGGTTTTGAAAATACAATTATTTTAATTTGTGCGCAAGATATTTTTTTAAGCTGGGAATTTGTAATGTATATATTACCTATAATTCATCTCATCTTGGTATGAATTTCATATATTTTACAAGGTAGATTAGGTGACGATACTTTGAATTAAAAATATCTGTAGAGATTAGAATGTATGGATATTGTAAACTACAATGAAGTGGTTTGAAGTGTACAAAATCAACGCTATGTTTCAGCTGTTGACACGTTTTTATTCTTACACGTATCTTGTTTCTCTTTGTCTGAATTTAGGATCTTTGATTTACAGTAATATATATCTGAATTATTTCATACATAAGGTTGACCGACACGTACTTGTACGATGAAATTTCGTGTACAATGCAACCCAGTATTTATCATCACCCAAGGCAATTACATCAGTGGCTAAAAGAACAGTGCGATAATTTTTATGAAACACCCTTTGTGTAATTTTTATGATATTAACAATCATCTCACAAAAATGTAGGCAAACCAGGTAATTAAACCGTATATTAAACCGTATGATATAAACGTCTCGATCAGCAACCATGGTAATTTCACTACCATATCTATGAATACTAAATCCTGGTCATTTCTTTTGTGATTATTGAAAATGGGTTTAATTGCATCATTTGTCCCTATGTTATGCGAACACTCTATTTCAACACTGTGGTATATTTTCTATCTTTGAAATAACTTGGTTTATTTGCTATTTCACATAAGACATGACTAATGATGCAATTAATTCTAACTGAAAATTAGTGGTGCAACAACTTTATAATGGTGCATAAGGTATTCTCATAAAGGGAATTTATGAACTATGGGGCAAAGGAAGAAATTTCGAGGAGCTAGAAAAAGCTATCAAAAATTATCCAGAAAAGAAAAAAGAGTAAATAGCACTTTTGCCCCCTGCGTTTATACCCGATTGACAGGTTGCCCTCTAACCTTTAAAATGCGACTCGTTGCCCCCTAAGTTTTAATTTCGTGACCCGTTACCCCCTGACTGTGTGTTCCGTCCATTTTGGCCGTTAAAAGTGACGTGGCATTTCCATGTCACCTTTTTTTTTTTAATCCAGGTGTTAATTAATTATTTAATTAAGATTAAAGTAGGGGTAAAAAAGGTTTTTTATAAATAGTTTTTATATAAAATATATATAATAAAATAAAACCCCCCCACCCCCACCGCACCCCCCCACCCCCACCGCACCCCCCCACCCCCACCGCACCCCCCTACCCCCCCCCCCCCTCCCCTTCTTCTTCTTCCCCGACGACTACCTGCAACTTTTCCTAAAAAAAAAATCAACACATTAAAATAAACCCCCCTTCATCCGTTTCGGGTATATAATCTTTTTTACCAGTTACTACCATGTCCATTTCGGGTATTTTTAGAAAATTGAAGCTAAAAACATGCATACGCAATGAGAAGATCGGTGAGCGCTGTGTGGAAAAATGTTTAGTACATAGTTTTTTCGTGATTGGTATACAAAATTGTGAAAGAGTTTGTTAAAATACTATAAATGCAAGGCATGCATTATTTAAAGATTGGATATGCAAGAAAATTAGGCTCGATTAGCTACTGATACAAATGTTTCTCTTATAAAGGTGGATATGCAAAAATAAATGATATAACCTCTTTTAAAATGTTAATAGCCGTCACGGTTTCATGGTCTTGCTCTGAGTTTGGAAAAAAAAGTGTTTATAGTAGTCAAGGTTTCATGGTAATGCACTGAGTTTTGAATAGGATTAGGACCTGGAAGACTCGCTTAACTAACTTTGAGTATCTTTAAACTGTTCATGACTGCATCAAAAAAATTAGAGTTTTGCCAAAGCAGTTTTAAAAATACAATTATTTCAATTGGTGCGCATGATATTTCTCCAAGCCTGGAATTTGTAATGTATATATTACCTAGAATTCGTCTCATCTTGTATGAATTTCATATATCTCACAAGGTAAATTAATTAAAAATATTTGTACAGAATAGAATTTATGCATATTGTAAGCTACAATGAAGTGGTTTATAGTGCAAAATGATAAAGCTATGTTTCAGCTGCTGACACGTTTTTTATTCTTACACGTATCTTGTTTCTCTTTGTTCTGAATTTAGGATCTTTGAGTTGAAGTAATATATATCTAAATAATTTCATACAAAGTTAACCGAGATGATATAATTTAGATGCAAATAAACACCCTAAGCTAGCACGGTTCTGCAAGTATACAGATCGTATGCAAGTTTTAATGAATAAGTAAGATTCGTTCCTCAGAGACTGACGAAAGTTAGAGAGAACTTATGCAAATTATCAAGTGAAAATATTAAAGATAGAAAAGATAATACGCAAGAAGAAAGAAGAGATAGATAAATATTTATTTGGTTTTTCAAAGGGTAAGACTTCCATCCAATATTGGATGGTCCAATATTCATATCATGGTCATTGATTATTATAGCAAAACACATGTCATTAGATTAATAAGTTAGTTACTTTTATAAGTTTAAAACATAAGGTATGTGTATTAAGATTATTGGTGTAGGATCATCCAATATTGGATGGTAGAATTTTCCTTTTTCAAATATTAAAACAAAACTAATAAACTAAAGACAGTAAATAAAAGAAAAGAAGAGAAGATAGTATGAAAGTTAGCTTGAGTAAATAGCATGCAATCCCCACTAGTTTTGCCGTTCTAAACATGTAAGGGTGAATTATGTAGTATTTCAATAATCGGTTCCAATTCCCTATCCGTAGTTTCAAATAGGATTTACCTGTGTCAATAAGGCTTCCAAAGCAAACTTTTCCTGTAATTGGTAAATAGTCACAAGAACTAAACCATAGTGATTATATAGTTAGGTTGGGATGTCAGATCAAACCTTGTACTAGACGTTATGTGCTAAACATGTAATTAAACACCGTTGTCAATGGTGACCTAACTACTAGATGGTAATTCTATATGGCCTAGGTTCCACAAGAACACAGGATATAAATCCAAACACATAAACAATGAATAAAAACTATAATTCAATTTAAAACATAGAATTCCGAAATTAGATAGATGTCAATCAAAACTAGGGTTCATACATATATGCTAAAACTCAAGTTAAAAAGAATAAATTCATACTAAGAAGAGGAGAGAAAAGAATTACAAAATAAGAGGTTGAAGAAGACATATGGTGTTTTGCTCCTTCCAGACTTCTTCTCTTGTGTTGCAGCTTCCTTTTGGCCTTAAGGTCCGGCCAAGGATGATTTAAGAGTGTTAAGAGGCTGTATTTATAGTGTATAGGTTGACCTAATTCGTTTCTTGGAGGAAAGGCCAAGTAATAGACTCCAAGCCCAACTCAAATTCGTAAGGAAATAAAGATAAACATTGCTGGACCTTTTTGGGCATATCTTTTTCGTTATTGGTCGGTTTGAGCTCCATAATATAACAAAAGAATCGTCACAGAATTATCTATGTCCCTATGAAAGGAAATTACCAAAATCGGCCTATTTCTTGGGGTAAATAGCACTTCTTTATGCGTGTGCTGCAGAATCTCAGATTTAGGCAGCTTTTCCTTTTCCTAATTGAACTCTGTTTCCTTCTATCTCCAATTACCATGCATATCTCTTTCCATATCTTGTAGTCTTTGACTTGGACTCTAATTAATCTCCATAATTATCTTTAAAGTTTCACAATAAATAAACAATTAAACCCAATATACTCTAAAAATATTATGTTACTAAATCAAGACTCAAAATAGGAAAGTGCACTAAATTAAGCTAAGATCGACCTATAAACTACTAAATAAGCCTAAAATGATGTCTCAAAATAGATTATATTATCACAAATGAGGAGACATCAAGACCCCCAACTCAAAGTTGTATCGTCCTGATACAATAAAAGTAAAGAACACTAGGGTAGTCATATAGCAAGAGAAAGAGGTAGAAGGATAATAAGAACAGAACACAATGAATGATCCTAGAGCATAACATCTAAAAAGTCTCATGTAGTAATGCTCAATAAATAATGCACAAGTATGCTTAATACACATGTGATCAACAATCCATAAATTCAAGTTAAGATCAATTTCGCAATGCCAGAAGGAGAGGATGATAACTTAGTTCAGGTTAATGGCTATAGGTTGTTCATAGGTCCCAAATACAGCATCCAATGGTCCACTTACCTATTACCTAATAGCTCAATTGTTTCTCCACCAAGTAGTTAGAAATCCTAAGGTCTTTGGTTATAACTTGGCTTACGGACGGTATGATATATTTGGATAATGAAAAGTGAGCTTTTGGCTCTCTCTTCACTAGCCATCAACGAATCGCCCTAGAGCTTGAGTTTCCACTCGAAGATGTTCTCACTCAACCCAATTGATTGATGCTTTAATGTGCATCCCCAATAATCCCAAATTAAACCTTTGTGATGACATACAATTTCCACTTTGCCGGTCCGAATATATATTCTTTTCATATCAATTTTTTCTTTTTGTATAGCTATGATTCTCTTTTTGATGTTGAGATATCACACTATTTTTTTCATATATATACTTTTTATGCCCTTGTTGGCAAATTTAGCTCGTAGCTTCTTTTCCATTCACTATTACCCCGGTAAAGGGTTACAATAATAACAATTTCATCATCAATAAAATCACAATTACAATTCCCAAAATCCCAATGTTCCCTAATGATGAAACCCACCACCCCAAACTCAAGCTCTAAAACAACTTGTTTCAGGTTTTGCGATTCGAGTGCGGGTCATATTGATAAGTCCTACAAACTAAGGGTATGGATTATAATGTGGTTAATAAAAGGCTTTAGAAAGGCTCAGAGGGGTTGAGACGGATAAATAACAAAAATAATCAAATAAAAGTGTGAGAAGGTATAAGGCTTCAAGTGTTTTAACATGAAAGAACTGCCTTATTCATTTTCCTAACTACCGGATTTTGTTACTTTTTCACTACTAGTTCATAGATAAGTGGGTTTTCAACTAATTTCAAACCTCACGTTCTACACACCAAATAATTTCCCTAAGTTTCAACGTGACTTCATAGCATTGCTCATTAACTTTTCTATCTTTTATTTCCTGTTTTCATACATGCATCTAAACAATTTTAATGACATCTTTCAAAAATATACTACCTACTATCATTAACTTAATTAAATCATGCTCAATAGGTAAATTCAAAGATATTCTATGTCTATTTCAACCCAAAATTTTTTAAATTTTATGCAAAAACAAAAAGGAAGATGAGGACAACGAATCCCCACCCCCAACTCAAAAATGAGCCGTGTCCCCACGACTCGAAAAAGACTCAAGAAAGAATAAAATTTAAATTTAGCATACATATTGCACATAAAGAAATGGTAGGGAAGAAAGAAAACATACTCTTCGAGGCTATTACCTCGCCTTATCGATACTCAGATTAAATCTAATGTATCTTCTTCACCCAACTTCTTATTCGCTCTTCGTTCAGGACACGTGATCATAATAGGATATTGCATTATATAACGTCATGGGAGAGATCGAAAATTCGTATCACCTCCTCATAGATCAACTGTGCCACATCTTCTTTTTTTCCTCACAAAATACAATTCACAAACAACCCAAGCATTCCAAATCTCCATGAACCTTCATGTATTCTCCTTTATCAACTTCTTCTTCAAATACTTTCTCATAAGAAAAAGGTAGTTCCTTTAATTGTTTCTTCGGAGAAGTTATCATGGCCATTGAAGCTTTCTCTTTTTCTTTGGGTGTAGAGTCTTCGATTTGTAGAGGTTGTGTTGTTTTCTTCACTAAAGTTAGAACCTTTTTGCGCATAGAATCACACACATCTAGCTGACCTCTCTTTTCTCGACTTGTTTTACCCTTTGAATTGGAACTAGGACTTTTCTCACTTGATTTCTTCTCAATTAATCCAATACCTTGCTTTTCTTCATCTCCCTTATAGTATATAATGTTCATGTTCTCTTAATCATCTCAATTGACCCCCAACTCAAAGCTCTACCCACTCTTGAAATTTGATCTTTTGATTATTGGTTGTACAAGCTTAATTTGGGTTAGGAAGGGTGATTTGATGATGATTCTCTATGTGGGTAAGATGGATTCTCATCGATTAATATGGATTTAAGAAATTGTAGGATGAATTTCTGAAATTTAAGCTTTTGATTCTTGGATTCAAGGTGTTTTGGTATGATTTGGGTGGTTGAATCTTTGTAATGATGTGGAGAATGAATTGGATGTGTTTTTATGGCAATTGGGTAGTGTTTTATGATTGGTGAAGGTTTTATGAAGCTTTAATGTAGTTGGGAGTGTTTTGGGGAAGAAGGAGAAGCTTAAGGATTGAAAAATTCGTAATAGAGCAACCTCCTCACCCTTATAATCTGGAAAACGTGATTTTTTTCTCTCTCCAGCAGCGCGGTGCGGTGTACCGTGGCTATGGTCCGGTGTACCGCAACTTCTCTCGGTAAAAACCTCCCCAACAGCTAGATCTTGAAAAGTTATGCAGTTTAGGCTCAAAGATCACCTGATTTCGACATCCGAGCGTAAAGATATGACTTGCCGAAAATTTCTCAGATTGTGTCCAGTTTTTTTATTTTTTTCAGTGGGGTGGGCGGTATACCGGAGGTGAGGCGCGGTATACCGTGCAGCTGGTCGGAATCTCCGAAAAATTTCGTTTTCTCTTCCCTAACTCGATTTCTCCAATACCTAATCATCAAAAACACTAATACCTTTCTCAAATATGCAATATCAACTAAAAACAACTAAACTAAACATAAACTAAAAACGTAAAAGACATAAAAACTTAAAAATTGCGGGTTGTCTCCCGTATAGCACTTTTGTTTAACGTCTTTTAAAGTTAGACGTGTTACCTCGATTAAGGATGAAGAAATTTCCACCCTTTTCCTCTAATTCCCACGAACTTTTCAGCTCGATTCTTCATAATCATGGATGGTTCCATCCAAGATTTTGTGGGAAGGGGTGTTTCTGGTGGTAGCTCTAATTCATTTGTAGCATTACACTCCTCTGGCAATCCATTCATCTTTTCGGTTTCTAAACTTCGTTTGTTAGAAAGAATGTCCTTCATGAATTTTAGATATTTCGGCATTATCTTGAGAGTTTCTACAAACGGTAGTTTAATCTCTAACTTGTTCACCATGTCAACGAACTTCTTGAATTCCAGGTCATTGTCCTTTCTGACACGTGAAGGGAATGGTGGAGGAGGACATGTGCTGGTTACCACTGGGCTCTCTTTCTTTTCTGGTGTCTTCTCTTGGACACTTTTTTGTTCAACTACCTCTTCGACTGTATCTTCTGTTGTTTCTTCTCCCCCCGTTTCTGGAATAGGAGCTGGTTCTGGTTCTGGTCTTGGTGGAGGTAGTTGTTTTCCACTTCGTAATTAAACTGCATGACAAACTTTGTTTTCTGGAGCACTAGTATCACTTCGGAGTTGCCCTTCTGCAAAGGTTTGAAGTTTATTCACCATTTGTGACACTGTCTGCTCCATCTTCTTAAGCGCATTCTGTGATTTTTGGAATTTTTTGCTGGCTAATCTCCATATCTTCAATTAAGTTCATTATCTTAGCCATGGTTGAATTCAAACTCGAAGGTTGTTCTTGTACGGTTTGCTGCATTAAATAAGGAGGTGGTTCTTGATAAGCTTCATTATAAATCGGCCTTTCTTGATAGATAGGTTGTGGAGGATAATAAGATTGTGGTCGTGGTTTATAATAATCATCATAATAAAGGTTATTATGATAATAAGTCTGTTGATATCCAACCCAATTGTAATTCTGTGGGGGCTGATAATCAGCATAATTTCCTTGGGATTGATAATAACCATCATAATAATGGTCTCTTTGATAAGGCATGAAGGAAATTGAGGCTGGATTATTCATGCAATATTCCCACGAGTGATCTCTTGCTCCACAACTAGGACATGAAGGTGAGGTATGTACTAGATTCCTCTGAGCTAGTTTTCACGATTGTTCTCGTAATTCCTCAAGTTATTGGTTTAACTCCTTGAGCTTTAGAGATTCCATCATGTATTAGCTTCTTCAGGATCTAATAACACGAAACCTTTATCTCCTAATAAATCTGCTTTTGCCTAAAAAAAATCTGTAAAACAAAAACTAAAAATCAAAAGCGTAAAATAGAACTAAATAAAATAAAAGCACAAGATAATTGCACAAGGACTAACGATGTAGTCCCCGGCAGCGGCGCCAAAAACTTGGTGTGGCCTAAGGTGTGATAAAAAGATGATATAATTTAGATGCAAATAAACACCCTAAGCTAGCACGGTTCTATAAGTATACAGATCGTATGCAAGTTTTAATGAATAAGTAAGATTCGTTCCTCAGAGACTGACGAAAGTTAGAGAGAACTTATGCAAATTATTAAGTGCAAATATTAAAGATAGAAAAGATAATACGCAAGAAGAAAGAAGAGATAGATAAATATTTATTTGGTTTTTTAAATATTAAAACTAAACTAATAAACTAAAGACAGAAAGTAAATAAAAGAAAAGAAAAGAAGATAGTATGGAAGTTAGCTTGAGTAAATAGCATGCAATCCCCACTAGTTTTGCCGTTCTAAACATGTAAGGGTGAATTATGTAGTATTTCAATAATCGGTTCCAATTCGCTATCGGTAGTTTCAAATAGGATTTACCTGTGTCAATAAGGCTTCCTAAGCAAACTTTTCCTGTAATTGGTAAATAGTCACAAGAACTAAACCATAGTGATTATATAGTTAGGTTGGGTTGTCAGATCAAACCTTGTACTAGACGTTATGTGCTAAACATGTAATTAAACACCGTTGTCAATGGTGACCTAACTACTAGATGGTAATTCTATATGGCCTAGGTTCCACAAGAACAAAGAATATAAATCCAAACACATAAACAATGAATAAAAACTATAATTCAATTTAAAACATAGAATTCCCAAATTAGATAGATGTCAATCAAAACTAGGGTTCATATATATATGCTAAAACTCAAGCTAAAAATAATTAATTCATACTAAGAAGAGGAGGAAAAGAATTACAAAATAAGAGGTTGAAGAAGACATATGGTGTTCTGCTCCTTCCAGACTTCTTCTCTTGTGTTGCAGCTTCCTCTTGGCCTTAAGGTTTGGCCAATGATGATTTAAGAGTGTTAAGAGACTGTATTTATAGTGTATAGGTTGACCTAATTCGTTTCTTGGAGGAAAGGCTAAGTAATAGACTCCAAGCCCAACTCAAATTCGTAAGGAAATAAAGATAAACACTGCTGGACCGTTTTGGGCATATCTTCTTTGTTATTGGTCGGTTTGAGCTCCATAATATACCAAAAGAATCGTCACCGAATTATCTATGTCTCTATGAAAGGAAAACACCAAAATCGGCCTATTTCTTGGGGGTAAATAGCACTTCTTTAGGCGTGTGCTGCAGAATCTTAGATTTAGGCAGCTTTTTCTTTTCCTAATTGAACTCTGTTTCCTTCTATCTCCAATTACCATGCATATCTCTTTCCATATCTTGTAGTCTTTGACTTGGACTCTAATTAATCTCCATAATTATCTTTAAAGCTTCACACTAAATAAACAATTAAACCCAATATGCTCTAAAAATATTATGTTACTAAATCAAGACTTAAAATAGGAAAGTGCACTAAATTAAGCTAAGATCGACCTATAAACTACTAAATAAGCCTAAAATGATGTCTCAGAAATAGATTATATTATCACAAATGAGGAGACATCACCAACATTATTTGTCTTCTCTTTCACATGATCTCTTAAGAAGTGAAAATTAAGATCTATATGCTTGCTTCTTCCATGTTGTACCAGATTTTTGGACAACTCGATCATCAACTTGTTATCCACATAAATAATAGTCGGATCTTCTTGTTCGTGATTTAAATATTTCAATAAATTTCTTAACCAAATTGCTTCACAAACTGCTGAAGATAATGCAACATATTCAGCCTCACAAGAAGATAACGCAACCACACTTTGTTTCTTTGAAGTCCACGTAAATGTTGTCGACCAAGAAAAAATATATACCCACTAGTGCATTTCCTTTCATCTTGATCACCTCCCCAATCACTATCAGAATATCAATACAATATAGCATCTTCTTGATAAGGATAAACTAAACCAAAATTTATGGTACCTTTGATGTACCTAAAATCCTTTTTGTGGCAAGCCAATGAGACTTTTTTGGAGTTTCCATATAACGACTCAGTAAACTAACAAGATAAACAATATCTGGCCTTGTGATCGTGGGTATCGTAAACTTCCAATTAAATTTTAAACAATGTGGAATTCACACATTTTTCTTCTCCTTCTTTTGTCATTTTCAAACCAGGTGACATCGGAGTTTCTACGGGATTACAGTTTGCCATTTTAAATTTCTCAAGTAGTTCTGAGGCATACCTTTTTTGTGAAATACATATTCCGCCTTCTTGTTGATGTACTTCGATGCCAAGGAAAAATTACATAAGCCCAAAGTCTGTTATTTCAAATTCCTTGCACATGGCTTGTTTGAACTGAACAAACATTTCTTCACAATTTCCCGTAAAAAGAAAGTCATCGACATAAAGACATGCAATTAACACTTTACCCATATGATTTTTCTTGGAATAAAGTGCATGCTCAAATGGACATTTGACAAAACCATTTTCAATAAGATAATTGTCGATTCGAGAATTCCACGCTCGTGGAGCTTGCTTTAAGCCATACAAAGCTTTCTTTAATCGGTACAATTTATCTTCTTTACTATTTATGGTAGAACCTTCTAGTTTTTCGATGTAAACTTCTTCTTCAAGTATACCATTCAAAAATGCAGATTTGACATCCAATTGGTGTATCTTCCATTTATGATGAGCTGCAAGCGATATCAACATTCTCACAGTGTCTAGTCGAGCAACAGGAGCAAACACTTCATCATAATCAATTACATATTTCTGTTTGTATCCTTTTGTAACAAGCCTTGCCTTGTAGCGATCAATTTCTTCATTTTTCGTCCTCTTTATTTTATACACCCATTTGAATCCAATAGGTCTATGTCCTTTTGGAAGAGATGTCAATTCCCAAGTATTATTTTTTTCAATTGATTGAATTTCTTCGACCATTGCTTTCTTCCAAGAATCTTCTTTCACGGCTTCCTCAAATGACAATGTCTCATGATCGGCATAAAGACATACCAAATTCATCTTTTCAGTTTCTTCATTCTTCTTGGCGGAGAAGAAGAACTACCTGTAGCTTCATTGTCTTGAGGATTTATGACTTGTTGAGGTGTCATGACAAGCGGTTCTTGATGTTGATGGTTTGTTTCCTCTTCTTCAACTTCAGTTTGATTCTCTTTACTAGAATCTTCTTCATTCCACCTCCAAATTTCTTCTTCGCTAAAAACAACATCTCTACTCACCACTACTTTGTTTGTTAGTGGATTGTAAAGTTTGTATGCTTTTGACTCCTCGCTATAACCAATAAAAATGCACTTTTCACCTCGATCGTCCAACTTCTTTCTTTTTGCATCTAGAACACGAGCATAATAAATGCAACCAAAAACTCGTAGATAACTAATATCTGGCTTATAGTTGCTCCAAACTTCTTGTGGTGTCATATTTCTCACACTCTTGGTTGGACAACGATTTAGCAAATAAGCAGTACACGCCACGGCTTCACCCCAAAAATTCTTCGACAATTTTTTCTCCTTTAACATCGTTCTCGTCATGTTAAGGATGGTAAGATTTTTCCTTTCTGCAACACCGTTTTGTTATGGGGTGTATGATGTAGTAAATTGCTTCTTGATGCCTCATTCTCTAAAAAAATCTCAAAATTCATTTGAGGTATATTCACCACCTCTGTCAGATCTAAGGATATTTATTTTGTAGCAACTTTCCATCTCGACGGATTCTTTAAACCTTTTGAAAGTAGTAAAGACAGCTGACTTCTCCTTGATCAAATACACCCATAACTTCCGGCTGAAATTGTCAATAAAATAAATGAAATATTTGCTTCCTCCAATAAATTCAGTTTCGAATGGTCCATAAATATCAGTATGAACCAAGTTCAATGGTGTTTGGGC
The DNA here is from genome assembly GCA_029959085.1 of Nemophila menziesii. Taxonomy (NCBI): domain Eukaryota; kingdom Viridiplantae; phylum Streptophyta; class Magnoliopsida; order Boraginales; family Hydrophyllaceae; genus Nemophila; species Nemophila menziesii. The sequence continues at coordinate 170,290 of JARWIR010000184.1, read as the reverse complement.
TCTCCATGATTTTCCACTTTGAAAAACATTTCGTTGTTGTTTTCCCAGAGTACACGATTCGCACACAAAGTCAGGCATTTCAATTGAAGGTAATCCACTTACAATATTTGCATTTGACAAGAGCTTCAATCCACTAAAATGTAAATGACCAAATCAAAGATGCCATTTCCATGACTCATTTCTTATTATTCCTTGTAAACACTCTTCAGAAGTTGTATTTAAATGCAACCGAAACATTCGATAGCTCGCCATTTTGACTTTGGTGATAAGTAGTCCTTGTGCATCTTTCAAGTAATGACAAAGATCTTCCATGTGTATTACATAACCCTTTTAAAGTAATTGCCCAAGGCTTAGAATATTACTTTTCATATCGGGTACATAATACACATTTGAAATATATTGTGAAACACCATTCTTTTGTATAATTTTAATCTTACCTTTTCCTTTCACCGGAATCTTGGAGGAATCTCACACGCTTACATTTTCATGAAAATACTCTTCAAGATCTTCAAAAATATCCTTCTTACCACACATATGATTACTTGCTCCTGAATCAAGAAACCATACATCTTGTTCTTTGTTGGAGTCTTTTTGTGCATAAAGTAGTTCGACATCATCATCTTCTTGCTTTTGAGCAAAATTTGATTGATCATCTTGGTTAGGATAGTTTTTCCAACATTCGGATGCATAGTGCCCATATTTGTGACAATTGTAACATTCAATATTTTTGCCGTTATCTTGTCCACGACCTCCTCTTCCACGAGCTCTTCCTTGTCCCCGGAAAAAATTGTTTGTGTTATTTTGCTGATTTTGATTTTGGTTGTCAAAGTTTCCTTGACTTTGTCCTCGACCTTGACTTTGACCTCGACCTCGAAAGTTATTTCCTCTACCACCACGTTGAGATCCACGACCTCGGCCTCTTTGACCATTAATGTTAAGCTTTGATTCCAAAGCTTGCTCAATCGGGACATCATTAGAATCCTTTTTCATCCTTTACTCGTGCACTTGTAAGGAACCCATCAACTCGTCTATTGTGAGTTCATCCAAGTCTTTTGACTCTTCAATTGCCACGACAATGTGCTCAAATTTTTTGGTGAGTGATCGTAGTATTTTTTCTACCACTCGAATTTCTTCTATTTCTTCTGCATTCCTTTTCATTTTGTTTATTATAGATAATAGACTAGAACAAAAGTCAGAAATTGATTCACCTTCTTTCATTTTGGCACTTTCAAAATCACCACGGAGTGATTGTAAACAAACACGGTTAACACGATCTACTCCTTTGAATTGAGTATCAAGTTTATCCCATGCTTCTTTGCTCGTTTCTGCTTCAGCAATCTTCTCGAACATGGATTCACCAACACTTTGATAAAGAAAATATAAAGCTTTCTTATCTTTCTTTCTCGTTTCTCTTAAAGCATTTTCTTGTTGTGCATTAACATTAACTCCTTCCTATGGTTCATCGTATCCACTTGTAACAATCTCCCAGAGTTCATATGATCCAAAGAGAGGCTTCATTTGGATTCTCCATTTATCATAATTTTCCAAAGTAAGCTTTGGTAGTTGAGTTTGCACAAAACCATTAGACATGGTGTTTCACGTACCTTGGCTCTGATACCACTATATTGGTCCCAATATAAATAGGAACAAGAAAATAAGATTAATACAACTCTACTGTACTTATATTTCTTAATAAAACTTTTACAGGCTACTGCCTTTTACAAAATTAACTCATACTTTTTTTCTCTTATTTTTTGTTTCTTACTTTTCTGATATGAAAATTACAAAAGATAGCTAGCTATTTATACTAGTAGCTATGTAAATTAAATTCTATCTAGAAATATTAAAAGACAGAAGACAAAATTCAATGTTTTTTTAAAAACTCATCAGTACGTTCATTTGGGCAATCGATCTTCCACATTCATTGTTCATTGATATATCGGATTCATTCTCCATTCAAATTCCTTGAATTTTTTCTTGACTGTTGAAGAGTTCCATGAACTTAGACTTATTTTGGTTTGTGTATTTCAACAATATCAGAGGAGATGAAGAAGATCATGACCTTGGTGCGTAGAAAGGGAGAAATAAATAGAACAAACACATTATTTATTATGTTTATATAATAATTAATGTCTACTAGCTCACTTTTTAAAATAAGTTTTCAACTCTTCGCCCTTATCATATAAGATGGTCCTATTTTATATTTATCTAATCATATTATGAAAAAACTCTTTTGTATGTTTTCGTTTACTAATTGACATAACCACCAGTGCTATATAATGTCATATGGCTATTATTTATATCTATAATGAGATTTATTATTATATATAGGATGATATTCTTACCCTAAGAACATAAAAAGTCTAGGCTCTAAAAACTCTTTCTATAAAAGTATTCACAATAGCAAAAATTATCAAGTATGTTTAAACTTCATTGAACTATTGTCACTATCACTGGAGTTGAAGGATTCAATTGTGACATTGCATTCGGATGATACAATGAATAACAATTAGAAATATGGGTTTCAGGAACAACAAGAACACCAAAGCGTAAAAGGAATGTAGTACTTCATACATTTTCTGAAGGTCTGTCAAAGGAATCATTTTCATTAAAGTGTGCACACTAGGCTTATCCTTCTCTGCAACCACTGGTTAGTGAGATATCGTATTTACATTAAGCATAGTGATCCCAACAATTTTTAGACAACAATAAGAATAGGTTGATGCATGGAGAAGGCATTGTCCGAGAGTCCAAGTTTAATGGTGTGGATGATATCGTGTTGGAAAAGGACAAAATATCTACACATTTTTGGAGTTCCTAGGAGAGTGGTTGGAAAGTATACATGCTTAGCATGATATACTAATCGTTAAACTATTGGGACACGATTACTTTTCAGCAAAACTCCATCAAATTTGGAATCCAAATGAACAATTTAAATTAGTTGATATTTTCCATGGATACTTCTTAGTTAAATATGTAGTATTAGGGGATTTTAAATTTCTGTTGGGGAAGTCGCTGGATGATTTCTATCATTATCTCATCGCAAGAAATTGTCTCACTCCTTTAAGTTGCACATTATGTCAATTACTATGAGATTTGATTAGGTACACATCTCAAATTTATGTTTATGTAGCCTTTTCTTTGAAAGATGGGTGATAAGGTTGAAAAAAAATATATTTATCCACTTACAAAATCTAGGACAATAGAAAACTGCCCATCTTGTTCTTAAGTTTTATATGTTTAACCTTTAAAACCTGGTTTTGAGAATTAGAAAAAAGAGACTTGTAAATCCGAATATGAACACTTGTGTCTTATTTTCTTTAGAGTTGACATGCTTTTGACCTTTTAGTGTTTTTGTCTAATAGCTTTTATTAGGCCCGGTTGTTTCGGGCTTTACTTTAGGGCCTAATGGGTTGTTTAGAAAGTTATCTTTTAATGTAATGGATGTTGGAGTTTTCATTATAATAAAATTTGATGGATTTGCCGATAAAAAAAAGTTTAGAAATCCATTCCACTAAATAACATAAAGATAATCTGAATTAGAAAAGTCCAAGCCTTTTTTAATTTTTGGTCATTTTCCACATTATTTATGGTGAGAATTCGAATTCTATTGAATTGCTGTACATTCATTAAAAGATTACAAATAAGTAAATTTGTCTACATAATGAATTCTCTAATTTATTCTTTAGCATATTTCTCATCCTCTTTTATTAGAGTTTACCGTTTCTTTCTTCTTGACCTAGGTAGAATAAGTGCTCCTTATAACAAATTTAACATTGAATTATTAAATGATTAATTGAAGAAATATGTTTTTTGCCTTATGATGAGTTAGTTATAATATGTAGATACTGATATAATATGTATGCTAAATATAGGATTTGATCTATCTTCTACATTTTCTATCAATTCTACAAAATCACTTCATTTACTATGTTGTTAAATATTTACTATTGATAACTTTAATGGTATATACATGTTTTGTCATTCTAATGTGATATATATGTTTTATTAAATCATTTCTTTTTGTATTGATAGGTGGTTTAGGTATACAAAATTTTATATATGTCCCATAATCAATCAATGCCTGAAAGGACTGAGTCTGTTCTGTATAGAAAAACTATTCGATCCTCCAATTAGTCCCGCATGTAACATAACAAATTAGGGTTTCCATTTTTTATAATAGTGCGACTTGTTGATAATTTATTAATTTTCATAATCTTTGGTATGGTTTTAATTAGTAGAAAATTAGGTTTTATGTTTAAATGTTTCTATTTTTGGTAATATTTAACAATAATCTTTCTTTTGCTCAGTTCTAACAAGTATAATAGAGTACAGTCGAGCATCTTCTACTTAAATGCCTTTTCAGTAGTGCATGTAGGCCCCATCCTGAATACAAATTAAAATTTATCATGAATTTAATGTGCCGATTGAGGATTTGATCACAACAACTATAAAAAAAATTCCCTTGTAATGGCTGGGATAGGAAAATCGTCACGACAAATAACCTAAGTACATGTTGATTTATTTGGAAGGAAAAATGATAGCATATTTTTAGAGAAAAAAAATAGAATATTAGGGAAGTAAACATCAAAGTTAATAGACTAATTGGTGACATTTTTAAGTAAAAGAATGAAACAAGGGAAAATAATTAAGCTAAGCCATGAATGAACAAAGATAAGGAAAATATATTAGTGGGCCAAGATAATGCAGAGATCGTCTAGCTTAACGACTCATCATTTACTAAGGAATGAGAAATGGCAAAAATATTGTTCATAATATCATGTAAAAATGAAGGGTAAAATCGCGTTTAAAAGGGAGGCTTGAGTTGTCCTTTTTGTAGACCTTAATTTTATGAGTAACTCTTCGAAGAGCATGAAATTATTCAAGGGTTTAAAAAAAATGGAGGGAATTAATTGAAGAATCCAACCAATCATCAATGAGATTTATAAATGAATGGAAACATTCTCGAGGTGGAGTGTTGATGGTCCTTTGTGTGTTCTAAAATAAATGCAAATAATAATCGAACCACAACCGCAAGTGTACGGTTGTCCCAAGTAGTAATTCTGATAATCAGATTCGTTCCAAGGACGGATGGTTGATCACAATGTTTATGCAAATAGCGATTGATGCACTTATGAAAATGAAAGAGGATAAAATGTTTGTTTTGGTTTTGTTTGTTAATTCTAAAAAAATTAAAGACAAATATTAAATGCAAGTAAAAGATAAGACGCAAGTAAAATGTATGAAAACGCAATATGAGATGTAGTACTTGAGAACGCAAGGATCTTCCTAATTTTACTTTCTAACTTATGTTGTTTAAGGGTTAAATCAGTCAACTACAATGGTCGGGATTCTAATATCCTTATACCCCCGTCAGGGTGGACTATAAGGCGATCCTAAAGTGTCACTAGTCCCGTCAGGGTAAATATGATCCACCGTTGGATGATTAAGATTTATTACCACATTGGCCCTAGGATTAACTAAGTTCGTCAGAATCAATAGTTTTTATCCTAGATTGAACAATTATTTCTGTACCTAAACCCCCCGTCAGGATGATCCATACGCCACATATATGGAATAGCTTAGATACTAACACCTACTTTTAGTTCGCGACTCTAAAATCAGTAAACATTCACAAATTGTCGAAAAGAGTAAAAGCCCTAATTTAATTTAATTTCACAGAAACCCAAATTCAACATTCATTATAAAATAAAATCAGGATTCACCCATTGTTTGTTCTCAAGCACTAATTGAAATTTAGCTCATATTAAAATTAAAAACAAAATAAAAAGAAATGGAATTCATATTCGTTACAAAATTAAAATAAAAGAAAAACCTAATTTTCGGAATAAGAATGACTACGAACGGAGCTATAGACCCACTCCAGCTCTTGTAGCTTCTCCTTTCTTCCTGCTGTAGCTTCTCTGGTGTTTTTAATCTTGTGGAAAGTGAATTGTATGAAAAATAGAAGTCCAGACCTCCTTTTATAAGTAAAAATTCGGACTAGGGCTTGGACCAGAAAATAAAAGCCTAATTAAATGTCCAAGCCCACTTTCTAAGCCCAAAATCCCGTAACTGATGATAGACCTTCACTAAAACAGCTTTTCCCGATGCGTTACAACTCCGATTGACCTCATTCCAGTTGCTAAAGTTCCGTAACTCGATAAGGAATGATTTCTCTTCAAAGGTCAGCGGCTAAATCATCGCTTAAGCACCTCGAAATCAGCAATCTATGCCCTGGAAAGTGGATTTTCAGCTCTAAAAATAATATCTTCGGGATTTGTCTTCAAGTCTTGACTCTAATTCACGATCTTTGACTTTCTCCTCGGATTCCTCTCCTAGCTAACATCTAAAACCTGTAAACTTTACACTAAAAATACCAATATTACGCGCAAAAGTTTAATAAATTAAAAATGCTAGAAATAAAAAGGTAATTCCGGATTATTGCAAATTTAGTCCAAAAGTCTATCATATTAATCAAATAAACACCAAAAATGATGTCTCCCAAGGGTCTAAAATAAGAACAATTAGGGAGACATCAAGACCCCCAACTCAAACCTTTGTCGTCCCGACAAAGTAAAACAAAACAAAGGGGTAGAAGTAAACGTATAAACACATAGAAGCTAGCAAATAAACCCTAAAGCAATTCTCAAAATAAATCTCATATAGCAAACTCTAGAAACTAATATACACATACACTAATCATGCAACATCAAACATAAATAATCTCAATCATAAAATTAAAGTCGCAATGCTTGAAGGTTACACTTGTACTCATCTCTGTATGATGGCTATAGGGTGGTCATTAATCCTAACTCGCTTCGAACGCTCCACCTAGTGTATTCCCTATCAACAGAATAATAAATTCACTATGCACTTAGGAATCACGAGGTCTTTACGGTTATAATAATGGCTTAAGGACGGTATGGATGTATATTTGGTAAATTTGAAGTGAGCTTTTGGCTCTCTCCTCACTTACCATCAACAATGTCCTCGAGCTTGAGTTAACGCTCAAAAAGATGTTCTCACTCACCCATATACGCACTAATTTAGCGTCCCATGTCTACCCACTATAAATAAGATGATTTTCAGAAAATTCCACTTTGCCGGATGTTTTATTAATATATATTTTTTTTTTCTTTTTCATTTTTCTTCATTCCCGGCAGAGGGTTACAAGTATATATCATCTGCAATTGTGCTACAATACAAAGCACATCGATCCCTACCCATTTAATTCCCCAGATGTGGTCCCACCACCCCAAACTCAAGCTCGAGACATGTCTCAGGATTGTGATTCAAGTGCGGGTCATATGGTCATGCCTAATAATCTAAGGGATAATGGCTTATATCGTGGCTACAAAGAAAAGGCTAAAGGCTCAAAGTGGGCTAAGACGGATAATAATTAATACAAGGGATAGAAGGCTAAAAAGGCACAAATGGCTAACAAAGAACTGCCCCTATCATTTTCCTAAGTACATAGCTTGTCTTTAGTTCATATCTAGGTGGGTTCTCTACTAATTAGGATTTCACGTTCTACACACCAAACATATTCCTTGAGTACAAGCTTACTTCATTTGCATTGTTAATTAATTTTTCCTATCAATTACCTATGTTCGCATCTAATTGTAAGTGCGTTTTATATCAATCCCTAAAGTCCACTATTTACTATCATAGATTCATCAAAAGTATGCTTAAAGGGATATTTAAAAATTTCTATAGTCAAACGCAACTCCGAAAATTCTTTTATTGAAAGCAAATAAAGTAAATAACACATAAAAAACTGGGATGAGGCAACGAACCCCACCCCAAACTCAAAAATGAGTCGTGTCCCCACGACTCGAAAAGACTCAATAAAGCATTTAAACTAATATACACTAAGAGGAAAGTTTAGAAAACGTATCTTAACCAGCGCGAGGCTGGTTATCGGTGTTGCGTTCTGGACCTTTATCTCGCGTAACAGCATCATAAATCGCATTTTGAAGTGTATTTACGCCTAGGATTAAATTTCGAAGTAGGTCCAATTCTTTTGTAACGTTTCCCAAGGTAGCAATCATCCTCTCCTGATTTTCTTCCAACACCTGAATCTTCGCTTCCAACTCAGGTACAGTTTTCGCTTTCTTTGATTGAGGAGTTCTTGGACTTCTTGTAGCTCGTGTTGCTTCTTCATGGATGTTCTTGATTGTGCTCAAAGCTATACTCACACCAACTGAAACAGTATCAATATCTGCGTCCTTACGCGGAATCTTTGCGTCTAGACACAACTGAGTGATAGTACAAGGAAACTTCAGATTTTGTTGTTTCATTGGTGATTTCGCGAACTCCATGATTGTATCATAAATGATCTTAGCAACATCAAATGGTTTCTCCTCCAAAATACACTTAATAGCAAATACGTGCTCTTTCTTCAACTCGGAAGTGTGTTTAATACCAAAGAAAGTGGGTATTACGAAACGAGACCAAACCTTAGCACGAGGTGTCAAATTACTGCTGTAGAACTGTCCAGGATATCTCTCACCTTCCGGAATTGGGCTAGCCCCATTAATAAGAACGGTCCCCCAGAGGGATTCAAAATCGAAAGAAGGGTCATTAAGAGTTTCTTGGAAAGGGCATGTACCAGAAAAGTTGGGTAATTTCAAGGATTTCCGAATACGTTCAATAGAGAAAGGAACTACCTTTTTGCGGATATCAATGGCATCACGGGAAGTAGCTAAACCTTCGTAAAATTCTCGCACAAAAGTAGGAATAAACTCAAGCTTCCTTTCTTGTACTTCTTTCCAACCAAACTTAGCACATGTTACAGCATATTCTTTGTATTCACTGCTCGTAATACCCTTAGGAAAATTCGTCTCCTCACCAAATTTCAAAAATTCAATTCTTTCACGAACCTGAGTATTCCAACAAGTATAAACCCTCTTAGGCTTGTGGGCCCACATCTTCATACGCGGAGTTTTCTGTTGAACGAGTTCTTCCGGAATCTCTTGTTCAGTTTCCCTCTCAGTGTTTTTCTCAATTTCCTCTTCTGGTTCCTTCTCACTTTTAATCTCATCAATTAACCTTCTCTTTAGACCTGTGAGTTTTGTTCTGTTAGAGTCAAGCTTACTTTCATCAATCTTACGTTTAGGACGCGAATCAGGAATCTCAATAGCTTGATCTTGAGAACCACCAATGGTGGTCTTTCTTCTGGGAGCAGTTCTTCGAAAATCACCGGTTCTGTTAGTCATCTCTTTTCACCCCAAACTCAAAACTTCAAATAATGAAAAACTTGGGGAAAAGTTTAGAATTTTGATGTTTTGAGGTTTAAGAATTTAAGAACTAGGTGAAATATGAGGTGGGTCTTGGTTAATTTGTATGGGAGAAGAAAGAATTGGGTTTAATGTTAAGGAATTGGGTGAAGAAGAATCTTGGGAAAAACTAAGGATTTGATGATATTTTGGAGAGGAGGTGAGTTGATCTTATGTTTTTGTGGTGAAAGAGGGTAGGATTTGATGATATATAGTGTTTTGGTAGATGAATTTCGGAGGTAGGGAGGCTTTTGGTGCGTTTTAGGTAAATACTTGCAAAAGAGGGTAAGAAAACTAGGTTAAAATATCCAAAACCGCCTCTCACAGCTTTCAAACCGGGTTCCCGGTTCCGCGTCGCTGTGACGGCGCGGAAAAACAGTTGCGGACTCTTTTTTTTTTTTTTTTTTTTTTCAAAACGCACCAAAACGCTGGACACCAAGACGCGGGGTCAGGGATTTTCTTCGCCGAAACCGGGTACCCGGTTTTATGGAATGCGGGTTCCCGGATTTTCTCGCTGGCGCGAATCAAAACGCGCCAAAACGCAGCACCCTGAAACGCTGGACCAGAAAATTTCACCAACAGCAGCTCCGAAACCGGGTACCCGGTTCTGCCAAATGCGGGTACCCGGATTTGTGTCGATGGCGCGAATCAAAACGCACGAAAACGCAAGCCACCAAAACGCTGGGTCAGAGATTTTCAGAAATCACAGCACCAAAACCGGGTACCCGGTTTCGCCAAATGCGGGTTCCCGGTTCCAACGCTGTGATATTACCCCAAGACGCCAAGTGTTGCGTTTAAATGGTTGGTACCAGCTCCAAAACCGGGTTCCCGGTTTTGCGAAACCGGGTTCCCGGTTTCTCCTGGACATCCAACCAATTTTTCTCCTATTTTCGCCTCATCGACCCCAAACTCATGACCTTTGTACCCCTGAAATCATCAGAAACAACTACCCTTCCTCATTTCTTAATAAAAACAAAATAAATTACGAAAATCAAACTAATCTAAATTGCAAAAATGTAAAAACTCAGCTAATATACAAGTAATTGGCTTTTGTTTAACGTCGTTAAGCTCGACGGGTTACCTCACGCTTCTAAGGAGTCTCGCGGAGGTACATGACCTCCCCGGGATGTGGATCTTCCACGCGATTGGTATATTCACCTCCATGGTATATCTTCAGTCTGTGACCGTTGACCATAAAGGTACGGTTCTCTAGCGGATGTTCTATTTCTATCGCCCCATGAGGTGTAACTTTGGTCACAATGTATGGACCTGACCACTTAGATCTTAACTTACCCGGAAAATTGCTGAACTTTGAATTGTACTTTAATACTTTTTGCCCCACTTCAAAGTTCTTTGGACGAATCCGATTGTCATGCCATTTCTTTGTATTTTCTTTGTAAAGTTTAGCATTTTCATAAGCATGCAATCGGAATTCGTCAAGTTCATTAAGCTTCATCATACGATTCTTTCCGGCTAAGATAGGATCTAAGTTCAACTGCGCAATTGCCCAATAGGCACCCATTTCAAGCTCTAAAGGTAAGTGACAAGCCTTACCATACACCATACGATAGGGAGATGCACCAACTGGAGTCTTAAACGCAGTACGATAGGCCCACAACGCATCATCTAACTTCATTGACCAATCTTTTCTTGTAGGACCAACGGTTTTCTCTAGGATTGACTTGACTTCACGGTTCGAAACTTCAGCTTGACCATTGGATTGTGGATGATACGCAGTAGATACACGGTGTCTGACTCCATATTTCTCTAGAATAGTCTTCAGATATTTATTAACGAAATGAGATCCTCCATCGCTAATAATCACTCTAGGTGTACCATGTCTAGTGAAAATATGTGATTTCAAGAACTTGATCACCACTCGTGAATCATTAGTAGGTAAAGCCACCGCTTCTACCCACTTAGATACATAATCAACAGCTAATAAGATAAAGAGGTTACCATTTGAAGGAACGAAAGGACCCATAAAGTCTATGCCCCACACATCGAATATCTCAACCTCTAACACATTATTACGCGGCATCTCATCCCTCTTAGATATGTTTCCGGTAAACTGGCATCTCGTACATTTCTTAACATATTCATGACAATCTTTTATAAGAGAAGGCCAGTAAAAACCTGATTGAAATACCTTTGCAGCAGTTCTGTCTCCTTTGAAATGTCCTCCATATAATGAATCATGGCATCCAGCTATAATGGCTTGAGTCTCTTCCCTTGCTACACATCTTCGTATCATTTGGTCAGCACAAACTTTATAGAGGAACGGATCCTCCCAAAAGAACTGTCTAGCACGATGAGCTAACCTCTTTCTTTCTTGATAAGTAGAACCTTCAGGAAAAACACCACTCACCACTAAATTCGCAATATCTGCATACCACGGAGTCTCATAATCTCGAACAACGAATAAACTCTCATCAGGAAACTCCTCTCTAACTGCTTCAGTACCACTATTCATCTCTGAACCCTCTAAACGCGATAGATGATCTGCAACCTGATTCTCACAACCCTTTCTATCTTTGATCTCTAAATCGAACTCTTGAAGCAGTAACACCCATCTGATTAACCTTGGTTTCGCATCTTTCTTCTCCATAAGAAATCTGATCGCGGAATGATCTGTATAAACAATAACTTTCGCTCCAAGAAGATAAGAGCGAAATTTATCAAACGAATAGACAACTGCTAGCAACTCTTTTTCTGTAACTGTGTAATTAATCTGAGCACCACTAAAAGTTTTACTAGCATAGTAAATAGAATGAAAGACTTTCTCTTTCCTCTGTCCTAATACAGCTCCCATACACAAATCACTCGCATCACACATAACTTCAAACGGTAAATTCCAATCTGGAGGTAACACTATAGGAGCAGAAATAAGCTTTTCTTTGATTGCTTTGAAGGCTGTTAAACAAGCTTCATCAAAAAGGAATTTGCAATCCTTTTCGAGTAAGTTGCATAACGGTTTAGCAATCTTAGAAAAATCTTTAATAAAACGCCTATAAAAGCCAGCATGGCCAAGAAAACTCCTTACCCCTTTAACAGAAACAGGAGGGGGAAGAGTTTTAATTACCTCTATCTTTGCTTTATCAACTTCTAAACCAACACTCGAAACTTTGTGACCCAGAACAATACCTTCGCGAACCATGAAGTGACACTTCTCCCAGTTGAGCACCAAATCTGTTTCCTTGCATCTCACTAACACTTTCTCCAAGTTATCCAAACATATATCAAAATCATCACCAAACACGGAGAAATCATCCATGAACACTTCAAGGAAATTATCTATCATGTCCCAGAAGATGGCCATCATACACCTTTGAAAAGTAGCGGGAGCGTTACACAATCCAAATGGCATTCTGCGATATGAAAAAGTACCAAATGGGCATGTAAAGGTAGTCTTATGTTGATCTTCTGGAGCCACGTAAATCTGATTGTACCCGGAGTAACCATCCAAGAAACAATAATATTCTCTTCCGGCTAATTTGTCTAACATCTGATCAATGAAGGGCAAAGGGAAATGATCTTTTCTGGTGGCCTTGTTCAGCTTTCTGTAATCCATGCAAACTCTCCAACCTACTACCGTTCTTGAAGGAATCGCCTCATTTTTATCATTAAGAACTGTTGTAATTCCTCCTTTCTTCGGTACACACTGAACTGGACTCACCCATTCACTACTCGAAATGGGATAAATAATCCCCGCATCTAAAAGCTTAATCACCTCTTTCTTCACCACATCCTTCATGGCTGGCATTAATCTTCTCTGACCTTCAACTGAGCGTGCATTAACATCTTCTAGTATGATTTTGTGTTGACAATAGGATGGACTAATGCCTTTGATATCAGCAATTGTCCAGCCTATTGCTTCTTTGTTGGCTCTTAACACACGCAACAGTTTATCTTCTTGAGGACCTGTTAAATTAGCTGAAACAATAACAGGTAGAGTTTCATTAGTACCCAAATAAGCATACCTCAAGTGTGCTGGCAATGGTTTTTCTTCCAACTCCGGAGGAGATTCAATTGAAGGTTTCTTTTTAGGAATAATCTCCCCCGGTTCTCTCACGGGTTCATAGGCAAGACGCCTATATTTCGGATTTTCAGAATTGAGAGCTGCCACTGTTTCTGTAAGCTCCTCCATCATCTCAGGTGAATCTAATGTCAAAGCAGCCTGCAAGATATCATCAAAATTTAAACAATTAAATACCTCTTGCGATGCTTGCTCTACTACATCCATTCTGAAGCAATCTTCCTGAGAATCTGGGAATTTCATGGCTCGAAATACATTGAATTTCACTTCCTCATCTTGTATCCTCATCGTTAATTCGCCATTCTCTACATCGATCAATGTCCTCCCTGTAGCTAGGAAGGGTCTACCCAAAATAATGGGGACATTTCTATCTGCATTGTATTCAAGAATTACGAAATCAACAGGAAATATAAGTGTACCTGCCTTAACAAGGACATCCTCAATACGGCCTTCAGGATGAGCAAGAGACCTGTCCGCCATTTGCAAGACCATAGAGGTAGGTCTTGCGTTTCCAATTTTAAACTTATCAAAGACTGACTTGGGCATCAAGTTAATGCTTGCCCCCAAATCGCATAGTGCTTTTCCCTTCCATTCTTCTCCAATCGATATGGGAATCGTGAAACTCCCCGGATCAACTAACTTCGGAGGTAATTTGCTCTGGCAAATCGCACTACACTCTTCAGGAAGGCCAATCATCTCATTATCACAGTAGGGCCTTTTATTAGTGAGGGCCCTCTTCAAAAACTTCGTATACTTAGGAATATCTCGAATTGCCTCAAGTAACGGAATATTAATACTCAAACCCCTCACTCTATTGAAGAATTTCTGAAAATCACCCATATCACCCTTTTTCTGAACTCGCGATGGAAACGGTGGTGGAGGGCGATTGCTTACAATTTCATCTCTCTTTTTCGGAATTTCTCTTGGTCTTTCTATCTCTTCAACCTCACTATCTTTCTCATTCTCTTTCTCTTTCTCACCCACTTCCTTTTCTTTTCTTGGAACTTCTTTCTCTTTCATAACGGGAAAAGGAGGTGGAGGAAGGTTCTTACCACTTCTTAATGTAACAGCCTTGCAATCTTCACGTTGTGTTGGATTTTCCGTATCGCTAGGAAGTTGCCCCTGTGGACGCTGATTCAACTGTTTATTAATTTGACTTAGCTGATTCTGGAAAATCTTCATATTTGCTTCAGCTGCGTTTTGACGTTCCAAAGCTTGTGTTTGAAGAGCAATCAAATTTTCAACGGTTTTCTGAAGGGTAATTACTCCTTCTTGTGGATGGGCAGGTAGAGCTTTCTGGTTTAAATTCTCATCGTAGGTATTCTGAGGAGCTTGTCTTTGCACATAATTGTTTTGATTCTGTCCTCCTTGATGATTGTTATGTGGTCTTGGATTATAGTTGTTGCCTTGAGGACGCGGCTGATACGCGTAAGTAGGATTGGCTGCCCCATTAGGATTTGAGTATTGAAACCCAGGATGGTTTCTGTTAGGCTGATATCCATTACCACTTGAATTGAAATTACCTCTATTGGACATAAAATTCACTGATTCTTGATTATTCGGACAACTTTCCTCATCATGATCATCTACCTTACAAATCGAACACATATACACCTCTTGTGCAGCATGCACAGCTACCTTCTTACCCGAAAATCCTTCTTTCACAGCTAGAGTAAGCTGCTTCAATTGTTGCTCTATGGTATTCTGGATCTTATTCTCAAACGTAGCAAATTTCTCTTCTATGTCAACATTATTTACTCCCTTGACTGGTGTTCTTACTGAGCTCCACCCAACTTCATTCTTGACTGTTCTCTCTAAAATGATCTTGGCATGAGCGGGTTGAACTTGAAGAAAACCTGCTCCACATAGCGTATCCAACTTCTCTCTCGAAATTCCATCAAGGCCTCTATAAAAGATCTTTAACTGTTGTTGTTCTGAAAAGCCATGATTAGGAACTTTACGCAAACACATCTGAAATCTTGTCCAACTCCTACCCACAGTTTCCTCATACTCTTGACGGAATTGTGTCAATTCTAGTTCAGCATCTAACCTCATGTTACTTGGGTAATACCTGTCAAAGAAAGCAATTTCTAATTGGTCCCAATTAGTAATCCTCGTAGGATCTTGCGTATCGTGCCATTCACTTGCTCCATCAATGACAAAGAATTTGAAAGCAGCAAAATACATCTGTTCTCTTGAAACCCCTTGTGTGATATAAGAATCACATATCTGCTTAAATTTTTGTACCGCTCTAAGAGGATCTTCCGATGGTCTTCCGCGAAAATTTCCAAAGTTTTGGAACTGAGCTAGCATACCCGAATCTGGACGGAATCTCGGAACATTAATATCTGGAGCACCTACTCCTATAGCTGGAGCGCGGAATGGAACTTCTGGAGGGCCATTAGTGAACCACGGATCATGATTCATCACTATCTGGACTGGGGGGTTAGGATTTAGTGGTTGAACTTGAGGAATAACGCCTGGAGCTAAAGGTTGGCCATTTGCATCTAACTGGCCTTGTCCATTCTGTTGACCTTGAATAATGATATTCTCCATTCTGTTACTTAATTCTTCTACTTCTAAAGCTTCTCGTTCTCTTCTTCTTCTGTTCGCAAGTCTGATCAACGATTCTGGATTACTAAGGATCGGAGGTGTTGGCTCTAGATCCTTGAATAGCCTTCTTCGCATACACCAAACCTAAAAACCTGAAAAAGCTAACAAACAAAAAGCGTAAAACTGATAAAATAAAATAAATGCACTTATCACTAAAGGATAAACACCGTGGTCACACGCTACCGTCCCCAGCAGCGGCGCCAAAAACTTGATGGTCCTTTGTGTGTTCTAAAATAAATGCAAATAATAATCGAACCACAACCGCAAGTGTACGGTTGTCCCAAGTAGTAATTCTGATAATCAGATTCGTTCTAAGGACGGATGGTTGATCACAATGTTTATGCAAATAGCGATTGATGCACTTATGAAAATGAAAGAGGATAAAATGTTTGTTTTGGTTTTGTTTGTTAATTCTAAAAAAATTAAAGACAAATATTAAATGCAAGTAAAAGATAAGACGCAAGTAAAATGTATGAAAACGCAATATGAGATGTAGTACTTGAGAACGCAAGGATCTTCCTAATTTTACTTTCTAACTTATGTTGTTTAAGGGTTAAATCAGTCAACTACAATGGTCGGGATTCTAATATCCTTATACCCCCGTCAGGGTGGACTATAAGGCGATCCTAAAGTGTCACTAGTCCCGTCAGGGTAAATATGATCCACCGTTGGATGATTAAGATTTATTACCACATTGGCCCTAGGATTAACTAAGTTCGTCAGAATCAATAGTTTTTATCCTAGATTGAACAATTATTTCTGTACCTAAACCCCCCGTCAGGATGATCCATACGCCACATATATGGAATAGCTTAGATACTAACACCTACTTTTAGTTCGCGACTCTAAAATCAGTAAACATTCACAAATTGTCGAAAAGAGTAAAAGCCCTAATTTAATTTAATTTCACAGAAACCCAAATTCAACATTCATTATAAAATAAAATCAGGATTCACCCATTGTTTGTTCTCAAGCACTAATTGAAATTTAGCTCATATTAAAATTAAAAACAAAATAAAAAGAAATGGAATTCATATTCGTTACAAAATTAAAATAAAAGAAAAACCTAATTTTCGGAATAAGAATGACTACGAACGGAGCTATAGACCCACTCCAGCTCTTGTAGCTTCTCCTTTCTTCCTGCTGTAGCTTCTCTGGTGTTTTTAATCTTGTGGAAAGTGAATTGTATGAAAAATAGAAGTCCAGACCTCCTTTTATAAGTAAAAATTCGGACTAGGGCTTGGACCAGAAAATAAAAGCCTAATTAAATGTCCAAGCCCACTTTCTAAGCCCAAAATCCCGTAACTGATGATAGACCTTCACTAAAACAGCTTTTCCCGATGCGTTACAACTCCGATTGACCTCATTCCAGTTGCTAAAGTTCTGTAACTCGATAAGGAATGATTTCTCTTCAAAGGTCAGCGGCTAAATCATCGCTTAAGCACCTCGAAATCAGCAATCTATGGCCTGGAAAGTGGATTTTCAGCTCTAAAAATAATATCTTCGGGATTTGTCTTCAAGTCTTGACTCTAATTCACGATCTTTGACTTTCTCCTCGGATTCCTCTCCTAGCTAACATCTAAAACCTGTAAACTTTACACTAAAAATACCAATATTACGCGCAAAAGTTTAATAAATTAAAAATGCTAGAAATAAAAAGGTAATTCCGGATTATTGCAAATTTAGTCCAAAAGTCTATCATATTAATCAAATAAACACCAAAAATGATGTCTCCCAAGGGTCTAAAATAAGAACAATTAGGGAGACATCAAGTGTGTGTTACATTAAAAGATATATGATTGGTGTTGGATGACCTTGCAACTAAGTGTGCAAGACTAAACCTTGATGTTTCACGATGGAAGTGTGTCTCATTTATCGTTAATTATGAATTTCTTTATAACCTAAGTAGAAATAAAGGTATTTGATTGTTGTGTTTTCATGTAATTGTATTTATTTTTCAAAATGACAAAAAACGCAATTGAAAATGATAGTGTTACCATACGAGTTGTTCAACTTAAATAATGAAGATGTGTTAAAGAAATAATTTTTTACCCAACATGTCTATGTGACCCCTCCTAATTACGAAGCACCCCTACTCAATCCACTCAGTTTACAAGTGAAGTTAGTTTCATAAAAAATAACATCTCTACTGATAATGATTTTAATGCCTCTAGCACTTTTATCCGATAACCTATAGTCTTTAGTACCACGCATAGACTAATAACCCAAAAACACACAGTTATGGAACCTGGGATCTAACTTCCCTTCTCTATTATGGGCATAGGAAGCACATCCAAATATACTCAAATTAGACAAATTGGGTTTTTTGTTATTCCACATTTCCATAGGACATTTCATATCAAGTGAACTATTTGGAACTATATTAACTAAGTATATAGAAGTGTAGAGGGCTTCCAACCAACAATATTTAGATAAACCTAAAGTAAGTAGACGTCTAATTTAGTCTAACAATATTCTATTCATCCTTTCTGCAACACCATTTTGTTATGGGGGTTTTCTAACAATTCTATGCCTAAGAATGCCTTGTGTTTTAAAAAAAAAACTTTCAAATTCATCATTATAAAATTCTAAGCCATGATCAGTTCTCAAGGTCTTGCCAAATATTTACCAATTTGTATTTATTGTAAATTAACCCACTCTTATATAATATCAAAAGTGTCACTTTTATTTTTCAACAAAAAAGTATAAACTCTCCTAGAATAATCATCGACTAAAGATAAGAAAAATATCCTTCCCCATGGGTTTCATGCTTTTCAGGGCTCCACAAACCAGCTTGTATATATTCAAGAATGTTTTTAGACATGTGAATACCAGAAGTGAATATCATTCTATGCTGCCTAGCTAACACACAAGGTTCACATAATTCAAGGCCAGATATAGAATCCTTACCAAGAATGCCATCATTACTTAGTAAATTGAGCCCTAATTGACTCATATGTCCAAACCTTAAATGCCACATAATAGTAGTTGCATTCTCAACATTAGTCTCAACATGATTCAAATTAGAAGTAATGCATAAACTTTCCAACTAATGTATAAAAATTATTATATTCCAACATACAGAATTGTATGTTCAATAATGAATAAAGTTTCCTATTTAAGTATAGAGAAGTATTACATTTCAACATAATGGTTAATTAAGAGAATAAAAACACTTTTCCTTATCTTACCCTCTCTCATTCGCAAATTATAATGAATATACATATTATAATTCATTTTTCATGTGTTACATAATCTTACTTTAATTATGAATCTAATCATATACACTCCAATTATGCTCACACCCAAGAGATGAGTAAGACCTACTCAGTATCCATACTGCTATTCTTTGTTGCCACCACGCAACTTCACAAAACACTTCATGTTAGTATAATTGCTTATCACTAAGTATGCACGTAGAGTGTTTTATAATAATTTGGATCATCTTGATTGGTTATAAATTCTCAAAAGCAACCAAAAGTTGTTATCCAGGTTTGAAGACGTAGAGTATTTTCAATCGACAAAGAATTTGAAAGATCCCTTTTATACAAAGAAAGTTCTTTGAATTGCGGTCTTGTGGCAACTTGAATCAAGTGATTTGGAGCTAAATCGAAGGTGTTATGACTTTTACAAACTTTAGTGGTCAACTAGTCCAATTATTATGGATAACGAGTTTGAGTTCGATTAGGACTCCAAGACTTAGCCCATGATCAAGTTTTTGTCCCAATATATATATATATATATATATATATATATATATATATATATATATATATATATATATATATATATATATATATATATATATATATACATATATATATATATATATATATATGGTTATTTAACTTTAGAAACATGTCCTTGATCAGTTCCTAATCAATATTACACTTAGAGATCATTTAGAGAAGCAAGTTGACTTGTAGAGGAAGACAGGACGTTGGAGAGTCACAAACTCCTCTTTTCTATCTTTCCACTCTAACATCAGGGTAACTTATCTTATATTCTTTGCTTAACCATGTTTGTAAGGTATTTTATCTTTACTTTTATTTATTTAGTTATGAACTAATTATCCCATAACTTGGGTTTGCATTATGTATAAACCTTGAATTCTATATCTATATTATATGTTATTTGGGACAGTGACAGTTAATTGATTTGAGACCTTAATTATATATTTGTATTATGTGCTTGACTTGTTCCAACCCAAGATCTGGCCAATCTTAGGATTGCCCGTAGTAGTTGGATTGTAACCTTGGCGGGGGTATCAATTATAGACAACACCACATCAGTATCTAGTGTGCGGTAGGTAGTGATATTGAAGGACTTGCCTAACTAGATAATCAATAAGGTTAGATTTCCATCCTCTGCGCAAGGTCCCCCTACCCAAGTCGCTGGGTAGTTTTGAGATTGCCTATTTATCTACCTTAGCGGGAGTTAGAAGGATTATAGAACCCCGATTACTTATATATGCTCAATTCACCCTTATAATTAGAATAATAATTTAGAATATAATTGCATACTCGCAAACCTAAGCTATATTTTTCATATTCATTCTTTCACTTGTTTATTTGCACTTGTATTTAATTCTTATATGCATTCTTAATTATAAAAACAAACAAATATTATCTTTTTATATTTTCTTTTAGTTTTAACTAATAATCCATACTACGTATTTTCATTCAAACAGGAGTTTGAGCTAACCGATAAATTTCTGAGAATGAATCTTATCTATCAACTATAATTTTTAAGCGATATGTGCACTTGCAGTGAGTTTCTCGTGGTAGTATAAGGTGTTTGTTCTTTTATTATCATTTATTTATCACACCCTGTTCACAACCAGTTGTACATCGGTTGGTGTGGATTTGTACGTGTTAGTGTTGTTTAGGGAATGTTCGTGTTTAGGATCGAGTTGATCAATGGGTGTTAGAACAAATATAACTATCCAACTCAAATGATTAAAATCGTCAAATAGGGACTACAACAAGGCGAGTCTAACATTGTACATACCCAACAATGGCTAAACTCTATGATAGATAAAGCATGACATGTCTCGCAAGGTAGAAACAAAGTTTAGAAGAAATAGAGACGGTATTATAAAAATAAAGATACTATTTATAGAGAAAAATGGAATAAAATGTTATAGAATTATAATTTAGGATATTAGAAGAGTAAATAAAAGTTTGTGCATGTTATATGCTCTTGATGCGCATAACCATCCTATAAATTAAATATTTTCATATTGTATTATGCAGTGTTAAGTTGGAAAATTATTGGACCAACTAACAATTTTTTTTAAACTTTTAAATTTATCTGTCGAGCTGGTATGAGTTAAAAAAAGGTGAGTTAGCTTCGCGGGCAGGTCAGGTCGGGTCGGGTCGGGTAGTGTGGACCGAATAAAAAAATTGTTCCCCCACCCTCAAAACAATCCCTAAAATAATCAAAAAATTCTTTCAAGCCTAAAAAAATCTGTCTGAAAGAAAATTCATTCTCAAACATTTTGATCTTAAATATCAAAAAATCAAATCAAGTAATAACTTCTAATCACAAACCAAATTGTGCAAAATTATCCACACTCACACTCTCTTTAGATCCAAATTCTTCGGTTAAAGTGTTAAAATTTCGAAAACAATAATAATGTCATTAGTTACAAATAATTCTATGCATAACCGCATAACCTAAGCTTCAAGCGATGATGTTGATAGGATCAGCAACTTGCCGGAATTTGTTATATCTCACATTCTGTCCCTTTCTTCCGACGAGGACGCCGTGGCCACCACCTTGGTGATATACGGATGCGATGAATAAAAAAACTCCACGTACCAAACTTAGTTTCTCTTCCGAATCTTAAAACCCTTCGTCTCCCATTGGTGATATACGGATGCGATGAATCTGCTTGAAGCTTATATTAGGTTGTTTATTGCTTGAGAATCTGCATGTTAAGAGATTATTAAGAGATGTACACATGACAATGTTGTCACCTTCTGTATGTATAATTTAATCATTGTGCTCATAAAATCAATAAAATTGAAATATAAACTGAAAATTCAAGTAAAGAAATTTTACATGCATGAATACAAAAATCCTTCTTCCATTCGGGTTCATTATCATTCTTTTCCAAATTAATTTCAAGTACTTCAATGAGTCCAATTTTGTTACAGTCTTTTTATCTTTGAATTGTAGTGACAAGAGAGATCTATGTTGGAGAGGTTTAGACAAAGAAGAATATGACAAGATTATTGAATTTCCTTTTTAGACTTCACATAAGAAGAAATAAAAAAGAGGGGAGAGAGAATTTGTGGAGTGAGAGAGTGACTTGTGTGATTTGTGTGTGTTATTTTTATGATTTAGTTTTTTAGTAGCTTACATATATAGTATGAGTAATTTAGGAAATTTTTGAATTTTTTTGTAATAGACGAACCTTGAGAATTCATTTGACATATTTTTAAATTCAAATAGATTTGCACCCCTCTTTATACCCTTTAGATACTTATTTATATATATATATATATATATATATATATATATATATACATGTGTGCATGTTTCACTCCACATCCGATGATCTGCTCTCTAGCATCTGACCCACAAAGGAAAGAAAAGTACAAGATGACATAATAACTTTAGAAAAAGAGATTGGATCTCTTATATTTTATATTCCATGTTTTTATTCTTCATTTACTTCGCTTTACCTATTTAACATGTTATCTCTACCCTTTTTCTTACCAATATTCTCAAAGGATACTCCAAGAGATTTTTTCAATCTTTCTTTTTATCACAGCACTTCATTAATGATTCAATAATAATCCAATCTTATGTTAGTCCCATTACAAATCCTTAGCATTTGAAATTATTTTCAAACATTTCTATGATATAAAACTTCATTAACCAATGACTTCATTAAGTTATTTTGATTGATCATTTTAAAATTTATTTTGGATACATGAGAGTTGAAAAAAATGAATTATATATCAATATTAAGCAAGGAAAAACATAAGAATATTTCATAAAGTGTGGTATGAAGATAGTCCATCTTGATGATTAGAATACAGTTATTGATTTTATATTACGATATTTTAAGGTTTTTTAATAAAGTCTATATTTGATGGATGTTTCTATGTGAATATTTATATTATGTGGAAGGAACTAAACAAGACATTGTAGTGAAATACCCAAACTAAGAATAATTGTTCAATCTCTTTTTTCACCCATTAAACTTGATGGATGCAAGAGATTCAAATATCAAATAATAATGGGAAATGCTCTAATTTGTACTTTGATCAAGCATTAAATAGTTAGGTGTTATGTGTTTTTTCATTTTAATATATATTAGAATGTATCCATTATATATGTATATTTTTATTTTGCAGTTAGTCTTTCTTTGATATAGTAATAGTTATATGAATAATGAATAAAAAATCAAGTAAAAACATACCGCTAAAACAGATCTGGATCTGAAATATCATGACCAACGATCTTATTGTTTGGATAAATGATTCAATTGGCTGATTGTATAATCCTTGTATAACACTAAAACATAATTACCATATCCTTCTGCAAAAATATTTAAAAAAATAAAATTTCACTTTAATTAGATCATATTCTAAAGATATCAAACACCATCCAATGGTTTTCGAAAATAATCATTATATAGGAAATTAAACAATAATTAAAGGTTAAAACAATATAGAACAAAATTTGAAAAAAAAAAAGAAAACTAAAGATAATCGTTAGATGTAACTTTTCAATAAAAAAATAAAATAGAATATTTACTATTTTAGTGAAAGAAATTATTTACCCTGCAATTGTTTTTGAAAAATATATTTCTTGTTGATAGTTTGCAAGTATTGTGGGTAATGAAAAATAATTTAAATGTCAGGTGATCACCGTGGTTGTTGATAGTTTGTAAGAATTTTAGGTTATGGAGAATAATTTAAATGCCTGGTGATTACAATGGTGTAGAATAGGGGAGGTGGCATAGAATAAGGGGGTGTGTGAAATAGATAATTGAATTTAATTTTTAAGTATAGGTAAGCAATTTAAAACCCTACCAGTATTCAAACAAAATCTTCTTTTAGTCTTAGCCCAATATCAAGGTAGGCCCAGTATTTTGGTTGCAACAAAAATCAAATTAATTGCTAAGTTTATTAAAAAAGAAACGAACTTGATTTAAATGAATCTAACCAAACTTACATATAAATAACAATAAAAATCTTTAACTTCCTCTTATCTCGTTTCAATATTTTCAATTTCACCCTTCTAGCTGTTACCATATAGAGTTGTAAAAAAAGTATCGTGAGTCAAACATTAGTTAAAAAATTCATCTACTTATATTTAAAATTTGTTAATTTATTTCTTTTCATCTATATTTTTATTGACATATTCTTTAATCTAAGAATAGAAAACATGATTTTCTTATTATATATTTTAGGAGCATATTTTTTTAATAAACTGATCATCAGTCCATTTACATGTTTGTTTAAATTATTTTGGAAATTTAAGTAATCGTTTTGGTTGAACTTTTCGTAACAACCTTTTTTTTATATTTTATGCTTTTGAAAAAGAAAAAAATTAAGACTTATTAAATTATTTAGTTACTGCCATATTATAAGTAAATTAGGGAACCTTCAAATATTCATTTTATTTCTTCCAAATCCGGTTTAAGTGAAACATTTTGATGCTAAATTGAAGAGAAATTAGTAGAGTCCATCATATAACACTGTAACTCCGTGTTTATTAGAAATGGTTGGTCTTTTTGGATTTGTTGGTTAAATCAAATATATATAGTCTGCTTACTATTTTTTCAGAATAGGAATTTTTGAAATATCCTTTAAAGGATCTAATTTCATATTAATATGTTAAGTTGAACTCTGTTGTGTGAATGAGTTTATCATGTACAAAGGCTAACAAAATTAAGAATAATTTGTTTGAATTAAAAGACTAAACTTTACCGAAAATGGTAATTGTGTGTAATAGTTTCTTCATATGTTATTCATTAATCTACTCATTATTTAACAATATATTTAAGAAATGAAATAAAAGAGCTATACCATCAATGATGGCTACTTATATTGATATTCATATAAAAATCAAGAATTCAAATACACGTAGTTCTATTACAAACATGTAGATTCATAGGGAAAATTGCATTCAATGTCTTCTCATAAACTTCTCATAAACTTCTATAGCTTTTCTCTTTCTCTAATACAGTTAAGCCTTGTTATACAAGACGATCTTTTTGCCTTTATTAAGATTGCTCTCCAAGTTAGAAAAATTGCATCATCTCGCCTTGGAAAATTCAGTGATGATTAACTATAAACTCCCTTGCTCATCAGGTAATAATCTGCATAAACAATGATAACCTCTGGAAACTACAACTTCAGTACCCTAATTTCTTCTTTTAGACAATCATTGTGGATTAATCCAAACACATTTAACCCATTGTGTTTACAAGATCCGAAGGTTGGAACTTTAGAAACAAACATATTAGACAAAACCACCGATAAATATCAGCATCCTAATTTGATTCTTGATCTTTGGAACAACTTCATTCACAAACTTAGAGACCACGATGGTTATTTTTCATTGATTAAATTTTTTTTGTAATCTGGAGCTCCCGCCTGATTAATAAATAAAACAGACTCTTTAAGATTATTCACACGATTCATGAAGGGCATGGTTATTCTTTGGTCGAGAAGGTCCATAAAGTTATTAACCCGAGACTCGAGTGATTCTTCAACTCAAGTAGGCTGGATTTTGTATCCTATGAAGAAACTCGGCTTCGGAAAGATGGATACCAGGGGTGCAAAGCAATCCCATAACGTAAAAGGCAGGGTCAAGGAAACAACAACATGTTGCACCTCCATCACCAGACCATTAGACATTATACATTGACCCTCTCGAAAGCTATATTGAGTAGAAATCACACATCTTAGAAACACTCGCCTCCTTTAACGATATTAATAACCATAGATGTATTATAAAGCGAAGATGAAAAATGGAAGTTAGTTTGGTGACTGATGATGACATAGGAAAGTTAGAGATTCTTTGTAAGAAATAAAAAAATCTTAGAAACAATTATTGATGTTGAAAAAGATGGAATTGTAAAATAATTATTTATAGACATGACGCAAAAGGCTTAGGGAACAAGAAACCAGGCAATCAGCTAATAGTATAATCCTATTTCCCAATTTTAGATAACTTTTGTGTTATTCCAGATTCATTCCATCTCATAGACATTAATAATATCTTCATCTACAATTATATTATCACCAATATTCCTCCCACTCACTTAAGCATCCTGTTTATTAGAGATGAGTGAATTGAGTACTTTTTTCATTCTTTCAGCTATAAGTTTGGATAAACTCTTATAGGTAGCGTTCACACAAGATATAGGTGTTAGTTGTTTCACACTGGAAGGATTACTTACCTTAGGGATGAGAGTAAGATTAGTAACATTAGTTTCTGTTAGCATATCATCTGCGCCAAGAGTATATTTGATTGCATTGTAGAAGTTTTTTCTAGTAATGCTTCAAGATTGTTTGTAAAAGAAAGAGGTGAATCCATCTAGTCTAGTAAATTTTGACTCAACAATATGAAAAAGAGCACTTTTAATTTCATCATAAGTGACAGGTTGATCCAACATTATAATGTCATCATCTGAGAGATGGATGCCTAGTATTTCTAGAACAATTCATCTACTCATTGTCAACTGTCGCAAGAAAGTTTTGGTAGAAGACAATAAACACTTATTTTTATTTGATCTTGAGTAGTTAGAATAGAACGATCTCATAAATAAGTGTAGAAACCTTATTCTTAGCAATTTTGTCCTTGATTATTTTATAGTAATAGGTAGAGCTGCAGTCACTCTCATTGACCCAAATAACACTATATTTTTTCTTAAGCACTTCTTTTTAATCAATATGGCCTCTTCAAGATTATAGATTAAAATCTTCTCTTCACTAAAATAATATCATTACTAGAGAAGTTCATGATTAATTGTTAAACTTCATCCAACTTGTTTCTCATGCTATTAATATGAGTAGTGATACTCTTGACGTACTTGATGTTGAATCCTTTGAGAGAACTTTTAACTATATTCTGCTACATATAGATTTGAAACATACATTACCTTGCACTTTGATGTTCCAAGCCTTCTATACAATTTTCAGAAACTCATTCTGCTGGACCATATATTGAAAAACTTGAAAAAAAAGGACTCCTCCAAGGTAGCAAACCAGTTTGACTTGCAAGCCACAATGATTTAAGGTCGAGGGTGAAATATAAAGTAGATTAGATTAAATATAATCAAGACAGTTAGTGTTTATTAGTAATTTATCAATCTTGCTCGCTCTTAGATGAGTTTAACTTCTATTACTCCATGTATAGAAATTGTCACATGTTTGATGCTCAAAAAGTCATGCCTCATCAAGAAAATTTATAATTTTTTTAGTACAATCAGTAATAAAGTCACAATTGAGCATGTCCTCAAGTGTAAGGATCTCACTGAAATCTTCAATTCATCATTACTGGAATACACAACACAAAGAATGATTTTAAGGTTATTAATCAAATCGTGTACCTCAATGAGTATTGCCTGAAAAGTGTTTGCAATGTGCTTGACTTTTATATCTTTATCTTTCCATAGAATCCGAAGTCTTCCCATTAGGATTTTTAGCATAGTTGTTAAGTATATTATAATGTGAAAAATTCTTAATTAGAATCTTGTTAATCTATTCGAATCTAACCTTTGTTTTCAATAATCACATCAACTAAAGTTTTTCAGTAAACATGAGGACTAATACATCTAATAGTCTAAGGGCTATGTGATCATGGATTAGGAGTTTTGTCCATATTCTTCTCCTTTTTTGAGCAACACTAATAAGCTTCATAACACCATGATCAAGTGCAGACAAAGGGCTATTCAAAATATGAATATAGTTTTAATAAAAGTCGAGGATATGTAACTACTACTAGAATGTGCTTCAGTTTGCTTAGTTATTTTAGGAACATACATCTTTGAATAAGTGCTCGTGTCCTGTAGTTCTAAAAAAATGCAATTATAGAATGGGATGACAACCCGCAGCGAAATGGATCGAAGGCAAGCAAAACTAATAAGGAAGGTATGGATTTCCTCATGGATTAAGTGCGGTTAATGTGGTTTATTCTAGCGTAAATGTATAAAGTTCGTAATTTAAAAAATTAGTTAATGATTCAAATAAATATATTTTTTGGGTTTTTAATGATTTTCAACTAAAAGTAAAGTAAGTGCAAATAAGATCAAGCTCAGGAATGAGATTATAATTAAACAACTATGTGAATAAATGAAGAGATAAACTAGATGAGAGGAATGCTTGATGTGTTTCTTAGTAATAGGTTGTGCTGCTAATTCACTTTTTTTATTATTTAGTGCGAGTGGGTGTGTTCAGATTAGTCGAGATTCCATTTCTTCTAAGTCCCTTCCTGGGTGATCTTATCTCTCTACCTTATTCACCTCTTAGTTTGCGGGCAAGATTGGTTCCCCTAACCCTATTGGCAACCGCAAGAACTAATTGGTTCAAGGTACTAGGTGCGTGTGTACTAGTTCCGTAATTAAGGGCCCCTATCAAGATGTTAGCCTAATTACAAAAGCTCGTGCTACTTAGTCAGAGCACATAAGTAATTATAATAAGCACACAAACGATGGAAATATAAAATAATACCCAAATCAACTAAATTTAAATAGATATCCCAAATGAAATATTAAAACCAAAATGCCAACCACAATTTCTTAAAAAAACATCCTCAAGTAGTTAAAGTTTAGTTCATAATTGAATTAAAACTAAATAAAAGAAAACTGATTAAAAGTAAGAACAAATTCATGTTTAAAACCAAAAATAAGATAGAGTTACTGTTGATAGTGTAGAGAAATGAAGAGGTTTTCGAAGAAAGGAGAGGAGAAGTCTGGCGTCTAGGTGGTTAGATTATTAGAGTTGACATGCTTCTGACCTTTTAATGTTTTTGTCTAATAGCTTTTATTAGGCCCTGTTGTTTTGGGCTTTACTTTAGGGCCCAATGGGTTGTTTAGAAAGTTATATTTTAATGTAATGGATGTTGGAGTTCTCATTATAATTAAATTTGATGGATTTGCCGATTAAAAAAAAGGTTTAGAAATCCATTCAACTAAATAACATAAAGATAATCAGAATTAGACAAGTCCAAGCTTTTCTTAATTTTTGTTCATTTTCCACGTTATTTTAGGGGAGAAATTCTCATTTTATTGAATTGTTGAACGTACTTAAAAGATTACAAATAAGTAAATTTGTCTACATAATCCATTCTCTAATTAATTCTTTAGCATATTTCTCATCCTCTTTTATTAGAGTTTCACGGTTCCTTTCTTCTTGACCTAGGTAGAATAAGTGCTTCTTATAAAAAATATAACATTGAGTAATTAAATGATTAATTGAAGAAATATATTTTTTGCCTTATGATGAGTTAGTTATAATTTGTAGATACTGATATAATATGTATGCTAAATATATGATTTGATCTATCTTCTACATTTTCTATGAATTCTATAAAATCACTTCATTTACTATGTTGTTAAATATTTACTATTGATAACTTTAATGTTATATATATATATATATATATATATATATATATATATATATATATATATATATATATATGTTTTATTATTCTAATGGGATATACTTGTTTTATTAAATCATTTCATTTTATATTGATAGGTGGTTTAGGTATACAAAATTTTATATATGTTCAGTATAGAAGTAACATAACAAATTATGGTTTCAAAATTGTGCAAAATTATCCACACTCACACTCTCTTTAGATCCAAATTCTTCAGTTAAAGTGTTAAAATTTCGAAAACAATAATAATGTCATTAGTTACAAATAATTCTATGCATAACTGCATAACCTAAGCTTCAAGCGATGATGTTGATAGGATCAGCAACTTGTCGGAATTTGTTATATCTCACATTCTGTCCCTTTCTTCCGACGAGGACGCCGTGGCCACCAGCTTGGTGATATACGGATGCGATGAATAAAACTTCACGTACCAAACTTAGTTTCTCTTCCGAATCTTAAAACCCTTCGTCTCCCATTGGTGATATACAGATGCCTTCTGTATGTATAATTTAATCATTGTGCTCATAAAATCAATAAAATTGAAATATAAACTGAAAATTCAAGTAAAGAAATTTTACATGCATGAATACAAAAATCCTTCTTCTATTCGGGTTCATTGTCATTCTTTTCCAAATTAATTTCAAGTACTTCAATGAGTCCAATTTTGTTACAGTCTTTTTATCTTTGAATTGTAGTGACAAGAGAGATCTATGTTGGAGAGGTTTAGACAAAGAAGAATATGGCAAGATTATTGAATTTCCTTTTTAGACTTCACATAAGAAGAAATAAAAAAGAGGGGAGAGAGAATTTGTGGAGTGAGAGAGTGACTTGTGTGATTTGTGTGTGTTATTTTTATGATTTAGTTTTTTAGTAGCTTACATATATAGTATGAGTAATTTAGGAAATTTTTAAATTTTTTTGTAATAGACGAACCTTGAGAATTCATTTGACATATTTTTAAATTCAAATAGATTTGCACCCCTCTTTATACCCTTTAGATACTTATTTATATATATATACACATGTGTGCATGTTTTACTCCACATCCGATGATCTGCTCTCTAGCATCTGACCCACAAAGGAAAGAAAAGTACAAGATGACATAATAACTTTAGAAAAAGAGATTGGATCTCTTATATTTTATATTCCATGTTTTTATTCTTCATTTACTTCGCTTTACCTATTTAACATGTTATCTCTACCCTTTTTCTTACCAATATTCTCAAAGGATACTCCAAGAGATTTTTTCAATCTTTCTTTTTATCACAGCACTTCATTAATGATTCAATAATAATCCAATCTTATGTTAGTCCCATTACAAATCCTTAGCATTTGAAATTATTTTCAAACATTTCTATGATATAAAACTTCATTAACCAATGACTTCATTAAGTTATTTTGATTGATCATTTTAAAATTTATTTTGGATACATGAGAGTTGAAAAAAAATGAATTATATATCAATATTAAGCAAGAAAAAACATAAGAATATTTCATAAAGTGTGGTATGAAGATAGTCCATCTTGATGATTAGAATACAGTTATTGATTTTATATTACGATATTTGAAGGTTTTTTAATAAAGTCTATATTTGATGGATGTTTCTATGTGAATATTTATATTATGTGGAAGGAACTAAACAAGACATTGTAGTGAAATACCCAAACTAAGAATAATTGTTCAATCTCTTTTTTCACCCATTAAACTTGATGGATGCAAGAGATTCAAATATCAAATAATAATGTGAAATGCTCTAATTTGTACTTTGATCAAGCGTTAAATAGTTAGGTGTTATGTGTTTTTCCATTTTAATATATATTAGAATGTATCCATTATATATGTATATTTTTATTTTGCAGTTAGTCTTTCTTTGATATAGTAATAGTTATATGAATAATGAATTAAAAATCAAGTAAAAACATACCGCTTAAACAGATCTTATTGTTTGGATAAATGATTCAATTGGCTGATTGTATAATCCTTGTATAACACTAAAACATAATTACCATATCCTTCTACAAAAATATTTAAAAAAGTAAAATTTCACTTTAATTAGATCTTAAAGATATCAAACACCATCCAATGGTTCTCGAAAATAATCATTATATAGGAAATTAAACAATAATTAAAGGTTAAAACAATATAGAACAAAATTTGAAAAAAAAAACTAAAGATAATCGTTAGATGTAACTTTTCAATAAAAAAATAAAATACAATATTTACTATTTCAGTGAAAGAAATTATTTACCCTGCAATTGTTTTTGAACAATATATTTCTTGTTGATAGTTTGCAAGTATTGTGGGTAATGAAGAATAATTTAAATGTCAGGTGATCACCGTGGTTGTTGATAGTTTGTAAGAATTTTAGGTTATGGAGAATAATTTAAATGCCTGGTGATTACAATGGTGTAGAATAGGGGAGACGGCATAGAATAAGGGGGTGTGTGAAATAGATAATTGAATTTAATTTTTAAGTATAGGTAAGCAATTTAAAACCCTACCAGTATTCAAACAAAATCTTCTTTTAGTCTTAGCCCAATATCAAGGTAGGCCCAGTATTTTGGTTGCAACAAAAATCAAATTAATTGCTAAGTTTATTAAAAAAGAAACGAACTTGATTTAAATGAATCTAACCAAACTTACATATAAATAACAATAAAAATCTTTAACTTCCTCTTATCTCGTTTCAATATTTTCAGTTTCACCCTTCTAGCTGTTACCATATAGAGTTGTAAAAAAAGTATCGTGAGTCAAACATTAGTTAAAAAATTCATCTACTTATATTTAAAATTTGTGAATTTATTTCTTTTCATCTATATTTTTATCGACATATTCTTTAATCTAAGAATAGAAAACATGATTTTCTTATTATATATTTTAGGAGCATATTTTTTCAATAAACTGATCATCAGTCCATTTACATGTTTGTTTAAATTATTTTGGAAATTTAAGTAATCGTTTTGGTTGAACTTTTCGTAACAACCTTTTTTTTATATTTTATGCTTTTGAAAAAGAAAAAAATTAAGACTTATTAAATTATTTAGTTACTGCCATATTATAAGTAAATTAGGGAACCTTCAAATATTCATTTTATTTCTTCCAAATCCGGTTTAAGTGAAACATTTTGATGCTAAATTGAAGAGAAATTAGTAGAGTCCATCATATAACACTGTAACTCCGTGTTTATTAGAAATGGTTGGTCTTTTTGGATTTGTTGGTTAAATCAAATATATATAGTCTGCTTACTATTTTTTTCAGAATAGGAATTTTTGAAATATCCTTTAAAGGATCTAATTTCATATTAATATGTTAAGTTGAACTCTGTTGTGTGAATGAGTTTATCATGTACAAAGGCTAACAAAATTAAGAATAATTTGTTTGAATTAAAAGACTAAACTTTACCGAAAATGGTAATTGTGTGTAATAGTTTCTTCATATGTTATTCATTAATCTACTCATTATTTAACAATATATTTAAGAAATGAAATAAAAGAGCTATACCATCAATGATGGCTACTTATATTGATATTCATATAAAAATCAAGAATTCAAATACACGTAGTTCTATTACAAACATGTAGATTCATAGGGAAAATTGCATTCAATGTCTTCTCATAAACTTCTCATAAACTTCTATAGCTTTTCTCTTTCTCTAATACAGTTAAGCCTTGTTATACAAGACGATCTTTTTGCCTTTATTAAGATTGCTCTCGAAGCTAGAAAAATTGCATCATCTCGCCTTGGAAAATTCAGTGATGATTAACTATAAACTCCCTTGCTCATCAGGTAATAATCTGCATAAACAATGATAACCTCTGGAAACTACAACTTCAGTTCCCTAATTTCTTCTTTTAGACAATCATTGTGGATTAATCCAAACACATTTAACCCATTGTGTTAACAAGATCCGAAGGTTGGAACTTTAGAAACAAACATATTAGACAAACCCACCGATAAATATCAGCATCCTAATTTGATTCTTGATCTTTGGAACAACTTCATTCACAAACTTAGAGACCACGATGGTTATTTTTCATTGATTAATTTTTTTTTTGTAATCTGGAGCTCCCGCCTGATTAATAAATAGAACAGACTCTTTAAGATTATTCACACGATTCTTGAAGGGCATGGTTATTCTTTGGTCAAGAAGGTCCATAAAGTTATTAACCTGAGACTCGAGTGATTCTTCAACTCAAGTAGGCTGGATTTTGTATCCTATGAAGAAACTCGGCTTCAGAAAGATGGATACCAGGGGTGCAAAGCAATCCCATAACGTAAAAGGCAGGGTCAAGGAAACAACAACATGTTGCACCTCCATCACCAGACCATTAGACATTATACATTGACCCTCTCGAAAGCTATATTGAGTTGAAATCACACATCTTAGAAACACTCGCCTCCTTTAACGATATTAATAACCATAGATGTATTATAAAGCAAAGATGAAAAATGGAAGTTAGTTTGGCGACTGATGATGACATAGGAAAGTTAAAGATTCTTTGTAAGAAATAACAAAATCTTAGAAACAATTATTGATGTTGAAAAAGATGGAATTGTAAAATAATTATTTATAGACATGACGCAAAAGGCTTAGGGAACAAGAAACCAGGCAATCAGCTAATAGTATAATCCTATTTCCCAATTTTAGATAACTGTTGTGTTATTCCAGATTCATTCCATCTCATAGACATTAATAATATCTTGATCTACAATTATATTATCACCAATCTTCCTCCTACTCACTTAAGCATCATGGTTATTAGAGATGAGTGAATTGAGTACTTTTTTCATTCTTTCAGCTATAAGTTTGGATAAACTCTTATAGGTAGCGTTCACACAAGATATAGGTGTTAGTTGTTTCACACTAGAAGGATTACTTACCTTAGGGATGAGAGTAAGATTAGTAACATTAGTTTCTGTTAGCATATCATCTGCGCCAAGAGTATATTTGATTGCATTGTAGAAGTTTTTTCCAGTAATGCTTCAAGATTGTTTGTAAAAGAAAGAGGTGAATCCATCTAGTCTAGGAAATTTTGACTCAACAATATGAAAAAGAGCACTTTTAATTTCATCATAAGTGACAGGTTGATCCAACATTATAATGTCATCATCTGAGAGATGGATGCCTAGTATTTCTAGAACAATTCATCTACTCATTGTCAACTGTCCCAAGAAAGTTTTGGTAGAAGACAATAAACACTTATTTTTATTTGATCTTGAGTAGTTAGAATAGAACTATCTCATAAATAAGTGTAGAAACCTTATTCTTAGAAATTTTGTCCTTGATTATTTTATAGTAATAGGTTGAGCCGCAGTCACTCTCATTGACCCAAATAACACTATATTTTTTCTTAAGCACTTCTTTTCAATCAATACGGCCTCTTCTAGATTATAGATTAAAATCTTCTCTTCACTAAAATAATATCATTACTAGTGAAGTTCATGATTAATTGTTAAACTTCATCCAACTTGTTTCTCATGCTATTAATATGAGTAGTGATACTCTTGACGTACTTGATGTTGAATCCTTTGAGAGAACTTTTAACTATATTCTGCTACATATAGATTTGAAACATACCTTACCTTGCACTTTGATGTTCCAAGCCTTCTATACAATTTTCAGAAACTCATTGTGCTGGACCATATATTGAAAAACTTGAAAAAAAAGGACTCCTCCAAGGTAGCAAACCAGTTTGACTTGCAAGGCACAATGATTTAAGGTTGAGGGTGAGATATAAAGTAGATTAGATTAAATA
This sequence comes from Nemophila menziesii, assembly GCA_029959085.1. Lineage (NCBI taxonomy): Eukaryota > Viridiplantae > Streptophyta > Magnoliopsida > Boraginales > Hydrophyllaceae > Nemophila > Nemophila menziesii. The sequence continues at coordinate 134,969 of JARWIR010000184.1, read as the reverse complement.
TAATCAAGACAATTAGTGTTTATTAGTAATTTATCAATCTTGCTCGCTCTTAGATGAGTTTAACTTCTATTACTCCATGTATAGAAATTGTCACATGTTTGATGCTCAAAAAGTCATGCCTCATCAAGACAATTTATAATTTTTTTAGTACAATCAGTAATAAAGTCACAATTGAGCATGTCCTCAAGTGTAAGGATCTCACTGAAATCTTCAATTCATCATTACTGGAATACACAACACACAGAATGATTTTAAGGTTATTAATCAAATCGTGTACCTCAATGAGTATTGCCTGAAAAGTGTTTGCAATGTGCTTGACTTTTATATCTTTATCTTTCCATAGAATCCGAAGTCTTCCCATTAGGATTTTTAGCATAGTTGTGAAGTATATTATAATGTGAAAAATTCTTAATTAGAATCTTGTTCATCTATTAGAATCTAACCTTTGTTTTCAATAATCACATCAACTAAAGTTTTTCAGTAAACATGAAGACTAATACATCTAATAGTCTAAGGGCTATGTGATCATGGATTAGGAGTTTTGTCCATATACTTCTCCTTTTTTGAGCAACACTAATAAGCTTCATAACACCATGATCAAGTGCAGACAAAGGGCTATTCAAAATATGAATATAGTTTTAATAAAAGTCGAGGATATGTAACTACTACTAGAATGTGCTTCACTTTGCTTAGCTATTTTAGGAACATACATCTTTGAATAAGTGCTCGTGTCCTGTATTTCTAAAAAAATGCAATTATAGAATGGGATGACAACCCGCAGCGAAATGGATCGAAGGCAAGCAAAACTAATAAGGAAGGTATGGATTTCCTCATGGATTAAGTGCGGTTAATGTGGTTTATTCTAGCGTAAATGTATGAAGTTCGTAATTTAAAAAATTAGTTAATGATTCAAATAAATATATTTTTTGGGTTTTTAATGATTTTCAACTAAAAGTAAAGTAAGTGCAAATAAGATCAAGCTCAGGAATGAGATTATAATTAAACAACTATGTGAATAAATGAAGAGATAAACTAGATGAGAGGAATGCTTGATGTGTTTCTTAGTAATAGGTTGTGCCGCCAATTCACTTTTTTATTATTTAGTGCAAGTGGGTGTGTTCAGATTAGTCGAGATTCCATTTCTTCTAAGCCCCTTCCTGGGTGATCTTATCTCTCTACCTTATTCACCTCTTAGTTTGCGGGCAAGATTGGTTCCCCTAACCCTATTGGCAACATAGCACGCAAGAACTAATTGGTTCAAGGTACTAGGCGCGTGTGTACTAGTTCCGTAATTAAGGGCCCCCATCAAGATGTTAGCCTAATTACAAAAGCTCGTGCTACTTAGTCAGAGCACATAAGTAATTATAATAAGCACACAAACGATGAAAATATAAAATAATACCCAAATCAACTAAATATAAATAGATATCCCAAATGAAATATTAAAACCAAAAAGCCAACCACAATTTCTTAAAAAAACATCCTCAAGTAGTTAAAGTTTAGCTCATAATTGAATTAAAACTAAATAAAAGAAAACTGATTAAAAGTAAGAACAAATTCATGTTTAAAACCAAAAATAAGATAGAGTTACTGTTGATAGTGTAGAGAAATGAAGAGGTTTTCGAAGAAAGGAGAGGAGAAGTCTGGCGTCTAGGTGGTTAGATTATTAGAGTTGACATGCTTCTGACCTTTTAATGTTTTTGTCTAATAGCTTTTATTAGGCCCTGTTGTTTTGGGCTTTACTTTAGGGCCCAATGGGTTGTTTAGAAAGTTATATTTTAATGTAATGGATGTTGGAGTTCTCATTATAATAAAATTTGATGGATTTGCCGATTAAAAAAAAGGTTTAGAAATCCATTCAACTAAATAACATAAAGATAATCAGAATTAGACAAGTCCAAGCTTTTCTTAATTTTTGTTCATTTTCCACGTTATTTTAGGGGAGAAATTCTCATTTTATTGAATTGTTGAACGTACTTAAAAGATTACAAATAAGTAAATTTGTCTACATAATCCATTCTCTAATTAATTCTTTAGCATATTTCTCATCCTCTTTTATTAGAGTTTCACGGTTCCTTTCTTCTTGACCTAGGTAGAATAAGTGCTTCTTATAAAAAATATAACATTGAATAATTAAATGATTAATTGAAGAAATATATTTTTTGCCTTATGATGAGTTAGTTATAATTTGTAGATACTGATATAATATGTATGCTAAATATATGATTTGATCTATCTTCTACATTTTCTATGAATTCTATAAAATCACTTCATTTACTATGTTGTTAAATATTTACTATTGATAACTTTAATGTTATATATATATATATATATATATATATATATATGTTTTATTATTCTAATGGGATATACTTGTTTTATTAAATCATTTCATTTTATATTGATAGGTGGTTTAGGTATACAAAATTTTATATATGTTCAGTATAGAAGTAACATAACAAATTATGGTTTCCAAATTGTGCAAAATTATCCACACTCACACTCTCTTTAGATCCAAATTCTTCAGTTAAAGTGTTAAAATTTCGAAAACAATAATAATGTCATTAGTTACAAATAATTCTATGCATAACCGCATAACCTAAGCTTCAAGCGATGATGTTGATAGGATCAGCAACTTGTCCGAATTTGTTATATCTCACATTCTGTCCCTTTCTTCCGACGAGGACGCCGTGGCCACCAGCTTGGTGATATACGGATGCGATGAATAAAACTTCACGTACCAAACTTAGTTTCTCTTCCGAATCTTAAAACCCTTCGTCTCCCATTGGTGATATACAGATGCCTTCTGTATGTATTATTTAATCATTGTGCTCATAAAATCAATAAAATTGAAATATAAACTGAAAATTCAAGTAAAGAAATTTTACATGCATGAATACAAAAATCCTTCTTCTATTCGGGTTCATTGTCATTCTTTTCCAAATTAATTTCAAGTACTTCAATGAGTCCAATTTTGTTACAGTCTTTTTATCTTTGAATTGTAGTGACAAGAGAGATCTATGTTGGAGAGGTTTAGACAAAGAAGAATATGGCAAGATTATTGAATTTCCTTTTTAGACTTCACATAAGAAGAAATAAAAAAGAGGGGAGAGAGAATTTGTGGAGTGAGAGAGTGACTTGTGTGATTTGTGTGTGTTATTTTTATGATTTAGTTTTTTAGTAGCTTACATATATAGTATGAGTAATTTAGGAAATTTTTAAAGTTTTTTTGTAATAGACGAACCTTGAGAATTCATTTGACATATTTTTAAATTCAAATAGATTTGCACCCCTCTTTATACCCTTTAGATACTTATTTATATATATATACACATGTGTGCATGTTTTACTCCACATCCGATGATCTGCTCTCTAGCATCTGACCCACAAAGGAAAGAAAAGTACAAGATGACATAATAACTTTAGAAAAAGAGATTGGATCTCTTATATTTTATATTCCATGTTTTTATTCTTCATTTACTTCGCTTTACCTATTTAACATGTTATCTCTACCCTTTTTCTTACCAATATTCTCAAAGGATACTCCAAGAGATTTTTTCAATCTTTCTTTTTATCACAGCACTTCATTAATGATTCAATAATAATCCAATCTTATGTTAGTCCCATTACAAATCCTTAGCATTTGAAATTATTTTCAAACATTTCTATGATATAAAACTTCATTAACCAATGACTTCATTAAGTTATTTTGATTGATCATTTTAAAATTTATTTTGGATACATGAGAGTTGAAAAAAATGAATTATATATCAATATTAAGCAAGGAAAAACATAAGAATATTTCATAAAGTGTGGTATGAAGATAGTCCATCTTGATGATTAGAATACAGATATTGATTTTATATTACGATATTTGAAGGTTTTTTAATAAAGTCTATATTTGATGGATGTTTCTATGTGAATATTTATATTATGTGGAAGGAACTAAACAAGACATTGTAGTGAAATACCCAAACTAAGAATAATTGTTCAATCTCTTTTTTCACCCATTAAACTTGATGGATGCAAGAGATTCAAATATCAAATAATAATGTGAAATGCTCTAATTTGTACTTTGATCAAGCGTTAAATAGTTAGGTGTTATGTGTTTTTTCATTTTAATATATATTAGAATGTATCCATTATATATGTATATTTTTATTTTGCAGTTAGTCTTTCTTTGATATAGTAATAGTTATATGAATAATGAATAAAAAATCAAGTAAAAACATACCGCTTAAACAGACCTGGATCTGAAATATCATGACCAACGATCTTATTGTTTGGATAAATGATTCAATTGGCTGATTGTATAATCCTTGTATAACACTAAACCATAATTACCATATCCTTCTACAAAAATATTTAAAAAAGTAAAATTTCACTTTAATTAGATCTTAAAGATATCAAACACCATCCAATGGTTCTCGAAAATAATCATTATATAGGAAATTAAACAATAATTAAAGGTTAAAACAATATAGAACAAAATTTGAAAAAAAAAAACTAAAGATAATCGTTAGATGTAACTTTTCAATAAAAAAATAAAATAGAATATTTACTATTTTAGTGAAAGAAATTATTTACCCTGCAATTGTTTTTGAACAATATATTTCTTGTTGATAGTTTGCAAGTATTGTGGGTAGTGAAGAATAATTTAAATGTCAGGTGATCACCGTGGTTGTTGATAGTTTGTAAGAATTTTAGGTTATGGAGAATAATTTAAATGCCTGGTGATTACAATGGTGTAGAATAGGGGAGGCGGCATAGAATAAGGGGGTGTGTGAAATAGATAATTGAATTTAATTTTTAAGTATAGGTAAGCAATTTAAAACCCTACCAGTATTCAAACAAAATCTTCTTTTAGTCTTAGCCCAATATCAAGGTAGGCCCAGTATTTTGGTTGCAACAAAAATCAAATTAATTGCTAAGTTTATTAAAAAAGAAACGAACTTGATTTAAATGAATCTAACCAAACTTACATATAAATAACAATAAAAATCTTTAACTTCCTCTTATCTCGTTTCAATATTTTCAATTTCACCCTTCTAGCTGTTACCATATAGAGTTGTAAAAAAAGTATCGTGAGTCAAACATTAGTTAAAAAACTCATCTACTTATATTTAAAATTTGTGAATTTATTTCTTTTCATCTATATTTTTATCGACATATTCTTTAATCTAAGAATAGAAAACATGATTTTCTTATTATATATTTTAGGAGCATATTTTTTCAATAAACTGATCATCAGTCCATTTACATGTTTGTTTAAATTATTTTGGAAATTTAAGTAATCGTTTTGGTTGAACTTTTCGTAACAACCTTTTTTTTTATATTTTATGCTTTTGAAAAAGAAAAAAATTAAGACTTATTAAATTATTTAGTTACTGCCATATTATAAGTAAATTAGGGAACCTTCAAATATTCATTTTATTTCTTCCAAATCCGGTTTAAGTGAAACATTTTGATGCTAAATTGAAGAGAAATTAGTAAAGTCCATCATATAACACTGTAACTCCGTGTTTATTAGAAATGGTTGGTCTTTTTGGATTTGTTGGTTAAATCAAATATATATAGTCTGCTTACTATTTTTTTCAGAATAGGAATTTTTGAAATATCCTTTAAAGGATCTAATTTCATATTAATATGTTAAGTTGAACTCTGTTGTGTGAATGAGTTTATCATGTACAAAGGCTAACAAAATTAAGAATAATTTGTTTGAATTAAAAGACTAAACTTTACCGAAAATGGTAATTGTGTGTAATAGTTTCTTCATATGTTATTCATTAATCTACTCATTATTTAACAATATATTTAAGAAATGAAATAAAAGAGCTATACCATCAATGATGGCTACTTATATTGATATTCATATAAAAATCAAGAATTCAAATACACGTAGTTCTATTACAAACATGTAGATTCATAGGGAAAATCTCATTCAATGTCTTCTCATAAACTTCTCATAAACTTCTATAGCTTTTCTCTTTCTCTAATACAGTTAAGCCTTGTTATACAAGACGATCTTTTTGCCTTTATTAAGATTGCTCTCGAAGCTAGAAAAATTGCATCATCTCGCCTTGGAAAATTCAGTGATGATTAACTATAAACTCCCTTGCTCATCAGGTAATAATCTGCATAAACAATGATAACCTCTGGAAACTACAACTTCAGTTCCCTAATTTCTTCTTTTAGACAATCATTGTGGATTAATCCAAACACATTTAACCCATTGTGTTTACAAGATCCGAAGGTTGGAACTTTAGAAACAAACATATTAGACAAACCCACCGATAAATATCAGCATCCTAATTTGATTCTTGATCTTTGGAACAACTTCATTCACAAACTTAGAGACCACGATGGTTATTTTTCATTGATTAAATTTTTTTTGTAATCTGGAGCTCTCGCCTGATTAATAAATAAAATAGACTCTTTAAGATTATTCACACGATTCTTGAAGGGCATGGTTATTCTTTGGTCGAGAAGGTCCATAAAGTTATTAACCCGAGACTCGAGTGATTCTTCAACTCAAGTAGGCTGGATTTTGTATCCTATGAAGAAACTCGGCTTCAGAAAGATGGATACCAGGGGTGCAAAGCAATCCCATAACGTAAAAGGCAGGGTCAAGGAAACAACAACATGTTGCACCTCCATCACCAGACCATTAGACATTATACATTGACCCTCTCGAAAGCTATATTGAGTTGAAATCACACATCTTAGAAACACTAGCCTCCTTTAACGATATTAATAACCATAGATGTATTATAAAGCGAAGACGAAAAATGGAAGTTAGTTTGGTGACTGATGATGACATAGGAAAGTTAAAGATTCTTTGTAAGAAATAACAAAATCTTAGAAACAATTATTGATGTTGAAAAAGATGGAATTGTAAAATAATTATTTATAGACATGACGCAAAAGGCTTAGGGAACAAGAAACCAGGCAATCAGCTAATAGTATAATCCTATTTCCCAATTTTAGATAACTTTTGTGTTATTCCAGATTCATTCCATCTCATAGACATTAATAATATCTTGATCTACAATTATATTATCACCAATATTCCTCCCACTCACTTAAGCATCCTGGTTATTAGAGATGAGTGAATTGAGTACTTTTTTCATTCTTTCAGCTATAAGTTTGGATAAACTCTTATAGGTAGCGTTCACACAAGATATAGGTGTTAGTTGTTTCACACTAGAAGGATTACTTACCTTAGGGATGAGAGTAAGATTAGTAACATTAGTTTCTGTTAGCATATCATCTGTACCAAGAGTATATTTGATTGCATTGTAAAAGTTTTTTCCAGTAATGCTTCAAGATTGTTTGTAAAAGAAAGAGGTGAATCCATCTAGTCTAGGAAATTTTGACTCAACAATATGAAAAAGAGCACTTTTAATTTCATCATAAGTGACAGGTTGATCCAACATTATAATGTCATCATCTGAGAGATGGATGCCTAGTATTTCTAGAACAATTCATCTACTCATTGTCAACTGTCCCAAGAAAGTTTTGGTAGAAGACAATAAACACTTATTTTTATTTGATCTTTAGTAGTTAGAATAGAACTATCTCATAAATAAGTGTAGAAACCTTATTCTTAGCAATTTTGTCCTTGATTATTTTATAGTAATAGGTAGAGCCGCAGTCACTCTCATTGACCCAAATACCACTATATTTTTTCTTAAGCACTTCTTTTCAATCAATATGGCCTCTTCAAGATTATAGATTAAAATCTTCTCTTCACTAAAATAATATCATTACTAGAGAAGGTCATGATTAATTGTTAAACTTCATCCAACTTGTTTCTCATGCTATTAATATGAGTAGTGATACTCTTGACGTACTTCATGTTGAATCCTTTGAGAGAACTTTTAACTATATTCTGCTACATATAGATTTGAAACATACATTACCTTGCACTTTGATGTTCCAAGCCTTCTATACAATTTTCAGAAACTCATTGTGCTGGACCATATATTGAAAAACTTGAAAAAAAAGGACCCCTCCAAGGTAGCAAACCAGTTTGACTTGCAAGGCACAATGATTTAAGGTTGAGGGTGAAATATAAAGTAGATTAGATTAAATATAATCAAGACAATTAGTGTTTATTAGTAATTTATCAATCTTGCTCGCTCTTAGATGAGTTTAACTTCTATTACTCCATGTATAGAAATTGTCACATGTTTGATGCTCAAAAAGTCATGCCTCATCAAGACAATTTATAATTTTTTTAGTACAATCAGTAATAAAGTCACAATTGAGCATGTCCTCAAGTGTAAGGATCTCACTGAAATCTTCAATTCATCATTACTGGAATACACAACACAAAGAATGATTTTAAGGTTATTAATCAAATCGTGTACCCATTGTGTATTGCCTGAAAAGTGTTTGCAATGTGCTTGACTTTTATATCTTTATCTTTCCATAGAATCCGAAGTCTTCCCATTAGGATTTTTAGCATAGTTGTGAAGTATACTATAATGTGAAAAATTCTTAATTAGAATCTTGTTCATCTATTCGAATCTAACCTTTGTTTTCAATAATCACATCAACTAAATTTTTTCAGTAAACATGAAGACTAATACATCTAATAGTCTAAGGTCTATGTGATCATGGATTAGGAGTTTTGTCCATATTCTTCTCCTTTTTTGAGCAACACTAATAAGCTTCATATCACCATGATCAAGTGCAGACAAAGGGCTATTCAAAATATGAATATAGTTTTAATAAAAGTCGAGGATATGTTACTACTACTAGAATGTGCTTCACTTTGCTTAGATATTTTAGGAACATACATCTTTGAATAAGTTCTCGTGTCCTGTAGTTCTAAAAAAATGCAATTATAGAATGGGATGACAACCCGCAGCGAAATGGATCGAAGGCAAGCAAAACTAATAAGGAAGGTATGGATTTCCTCATGGATTAAGTGCGGTTAATGTGGTTTATTCTAGCGTAAATGTATGAAGTTCGTAATTTAAAAAATTAGTTAATGATTCAAATAAATATATTTTTTGGGTTTTTAATGATTTTCAACTAAAAGTAAAGTAAATGCTAATAAGATCAAGCTCAGGAATGAGATTATAATTAAACAACTATGTGAATAAATGAAGAGATAAACTAGATGAGAGGAATGCTTGATGTGTTTCTTAGTAATAGGTTGTGCCGGTATTCACTTTTTTTATTATTTAGTGCGAGTGGGTGTGTTCAGATTAGTCGAGATTCCATTTCTACTAAGTCCCTTCCTGGGTGATCTTATCTCTCTACCTTATTCACCTCTTAGTTTGCGGGCAAGATTGGTTCCCCTAACCCTATTGGCAACATAGCACGCAAGAACTAATTGGTTCAAGGTACTAGGCGCGTGTGTACTAGTTCCGTAATTAAAGGCCCCCATCAAGATGTTAGCCTAATTACAAAAGCTCGTGCTATTTAGTCAGAGCACATAAGTAATTATAATAAGCACACAAACGATGGAAATATAAAATAATACCCAAATCAACTAAATATAAATAGATATCCCAAATGAAATATTAAAACCAAAAAGCCAACCACAATTTCTTAAAAAAACATCCTCAAGTAGTTAAAGTTTAGCTCATAATTGAATTAAAACTAAATAAAAGAAAACTGATTAAAAGTAAGAACAAATTCATGTTTAAAACCAAAAATAAGATAGAGTTACTGTTGATAGTGTAGAGAAATGAAGAGGTTTTCGAAGAAAGGAGAGGAGAAGTCTGGCGTCTAGGCGGTTAGATTATTAGAGTTGACATGCTTCTAACCTTTTAATGTTTTTGACTAATAGCTTTTATTAGGCCCTGTTGTTTTGGGCTTTACTTTAGGGCCCAATGGGTTGTTTAGAAAGTTATATTTTAATGTAATGGATGTTGGAGTTCTCATTATAATAAAATTTGATGGATTTGCCGATTAAAAAAAAGGTTTAGAAATCCATTCAACTAAATAACATAAAGATAATCAGAATTAGACAAGTCCAAGCTTTTCTTAATTTTTGTTCATTTTCCACGTTATTTTAGGGGAGAAATTCTCATTTTATTGAATTGTCGAACGTACTTAAAAGATTACAAATAAGTAAATTTGTCTACAGAATCCATTCTCTAATTAATTCTTTAGCATATTTCTCATCCTCTTTTATTAGAGTTTCACGGTTCCTTTCTTCTTGACCTAGGTAGAATAAGTGCTTCTTATAAAAAATATAACATTATCTACGGTAGACAATGAAAATAAAAAAATCAGCATAAACAAATGAAAGTCAAATGAGAGTCAAATATGCTCCTCCTTCTCTCTAGGTTACAGTAGTTTCTCTCTCTAGGTTATCTGAATTTTCTTTTCCGGCAGCTTTTACATCAATCTTCCGCTTCTTCTCTTCTTCTCAGCTTTCGCTCATCGGGATCTTACTCTGAGATCTGCGGCGAGGAGAGCTTTCTCTTTTTATTTTTCTTTGCCGATTCTCTTCTCTTCTCCACACTCTTTTCTTAACCTAAACACAAAACCAAACACTTAATCCTCATCAGTTTACCTCAGGAAACTGATAAAATGCCACCCAGAAAAGCTAATAAAAAGAAAGTAGACCTGGAGGAGTATGCAGCTACACCTGTTAAAAGTGTAACGCTTCAAAGTAACAAATCTGTAAATGAAAGAGATAGATCTGCTATTCCTCAAATGAAAACAACTAAGATTACACCTGGAACCCTAAAGATTACAGAAAATACTAAACAGGGGAGTGTACAAATCAATAGGCCCATCAACCCTATTGAAATTGAGGCTTTCCCATCTCTACAAGCACAAAGTAATTTGGGTAAGAACTCACAAGTTAAAACAGCCGATATTAACCTAGATCCTGGCTCAGATCTGGTTGGAAAACGCTCATCACAGCCAGGAGGGACTCAAGACCCGGTGACTGCAATAATTGAGTCTCCAAAAAGGTCTTGGTCCACTTTGTTTGATGGTAACATAAGGGACGACTTCAAACTAGATTTTGTTCCACCTGGAAAGCACAATGGAAGAATCAGAGTTACACCATCTAAGGAAATCAAAGATGAAGGATGTAAGAAATGGCAAACCAGTTTAGTGGGCCAATTCCTTGATAAACCACCACCATTCTATATGGTAAAGTACATGGTTGAAACATAGTGGAAACAATTTGGCAAAGTGCAAATAAGCACATCTGAACAGGGGCTATTTGTGTTTAAAATGGAGTCAGAAGAAGCATGTTTCAAAGTTTTGGGAGAACTTTGGCATGTAAATAACCGCCCTCTAATACTTAGAAGGTGGAAACCAAACACCCATTTTGAAAAATTTAAAATAGACAAAGTACCTGTGTGGGTAAAACTAAGGAAAGTACCAGGGGAGTTATGGACAAAGAAGGGGTTAAGTGTAGTGGCCAGTGCAATTGGCAAGCCTCTACAGATGGATGAAATAACTGCTAATCATACCAGGTTAAGCTATGCCAGGGTATGTGTTGAAATGGACATAAATGCTGAAATTATTGAATCATTTGAGATTGATATGGGTGAGGAACAAATTGAAACAGTAGAAGTGGAATATACCTGGAGGCCAACAGTTTGCAAAACTTGCAAAGTTTTGGGCCACAGTGAGAAAACCTGTAGAAACACAAAACAAATATGGGTTGAAAAAAAGAAAACAAATGAGGAAAATATAGGAAAAGAAATACCTGTGCCAAACAAAGAACCCAAAGGAAAAGAATCTGCTCAAGGGGTAATGTGGTCACAAGTGGTGAGAAGAAGAAACACCTTGTCTCCAGCTCCAATTGAGGGAAACAATGTTGCTTCTACTTCAAATAGCTTTGAAATATTGGAGAAGGAAGGTGATACAGTGGAGAACCTCATGAATCAAATAATTAATGGTAACACTAATGGAGGAGTGCAAGAGATACCTCCTGACCCCAATTTTAAATGATTATAACATGGAATGTTAGGGGCATCAATAAAAAGCTTAAGCAAGTAAACTGCTTAAAGCAAGTAAATAAGAACAATGTTCATCTTTTCAGTTTTATTGAAACAAAGGTTAAGCAACCTAAAGCAAATAATATTTGGAACTCTACTTTCAAAAAATGGCAAGTGGTAAATAACTATACTCACCACAACTTGGGTAGAATATGGACCTTTTGGGACAACAAAGTATACAATTTATCAGTTTTGGAAAGTACTAGCCAAGCCTTACTATGCAAGGTAATACACCTTCCAACTGGTACTGAATTCTTTTATACTCCTATATATGCCTTGAACAAACCAGAAGAGAGAATTGCTCTTTGGGATACATTAAGGAGATGGGGACCTATTGTGAATAAAGAGGCTTGGACAATACAAGGTGATTTTAATGAAGTGATGCATTTTGAGGAAAGACTTAATGCCACTGATCAAGCTGAAGGGTCTAAAGAGATGGTACAATGTGTAGAAGACCTTGAGCTAACAGATCTGAAATATACAAGGCCCAAGTATACATGGACCAATAAATCTGCTGAAGGTGATATGAGAGCCAGTAGAATTGATAGGACATTAGTTAATGATGAATGGCTAAAAAGATTCCCAAATACATCACTTCATCTCACTAGTCCCATACTATCAGATCATTGCTGCCAGATACTAAGCTTTATGAAAAAACAAAATGGTAGAAAACCACCATTTAAATTTTATAATATTTGGATAAATCATCCTGAATTTATACCACTGGTAGAGGAGGTATGGAAAACAGAAATCCGAGGGACAGCTATGTATAGGGTCACAAGAAAGCTCAAGCTATTAAAGGATAAACTTAAAAAATTCAATGAGCTCCACTTTAAATACTCACAAAGTAAAATCATTGATATACAAGAACAGTTGAGTGCTACTCAGGAAGCTAGGCTTCAAGGCAACAACTCGTTAGTTCTGTTAAAGAAAGAAAATGACCTCATAAATGAGCTTAATGATGAATTAATTAAAGAGGAGTCAATTGCAAAACAGAAGTCAAGGGATCAATGGGTGGAGGAAGGTGATTTAAATACTACCTACTTCCAAAAAATCATGAGAGGAAGATATGCTCAAAACAACATTTATACCATTAAAGATAATAATGGAAAGTTCACCTCAGATGAAAGTGAGATTGCTAAAATATTTGTCAACCATTTCACTCAGATCCTGGGTACTAGAGACCTACAAGTGGAAAATATAAATGTTAGCCAAATCCAGAAAATATGCGAGAATAAAATCAGTAAAGAAGAAAAAGATGAGCTAACTGAACCCATAACTGATAGTGAAATTAAAAAAGCCTTGTGGTCTATTAATAGCACAAAAAGTCCTGGTCCAGATGGATTCTCAGCTGGATTTTTTAAAGCGTCATGGGATATAATAAAGGAGGATCTATGTAATGCAGTTAAGAGTTCTTTCTCAGATGATCAGATCCTGAAGGAAATCAATTCTGCAAATATTTCATTAATACCAAAGGTGAAAAATCCAAACCTCACCAAAGAATATAGACCTATAGCCTGCTGTAATGTCATATACAAGATTATATCAAAAATTATAGCAAACAGGCTAAAGTGTACTTTACAAGGTATTATATCACTGAATCAGTCAGCTTTTGTACCAGGAAGATTAATTGGAGAGAATATACTAATTGCCCAAGACATAGTCAGAGGCTACTCAAGACAAAATATCTCTAAAAGGTGCACATTAAAGCTTGACTTAATGAAAGCTTATGATTCAGTAAGTTGGGATTTCATATTAAAAACTTTAAAAGCTTTTGATTACCCTGATAAATTTATTAGATGGGTGAGTATGTGTCTTACCAGTACATCATACTCCATTATGATTAATGGAAGCCCTCAAGGTTTCTTTAAAGGGGCAAAAGGCCTCAGGCAAGGGGACCCACTATCACCCTACCTATTTGTTATTGGCATGGAAGTGTTATCACAAATTTTCAAGCATATTGGAAATAAAAAAGAGTTTCAGTGGCATCCTAATTGTGGTAAAATAAAGCTCAACAACTTAATGTTTGCTGATGACTTACTTGTTTTCTTTAAATATTCAAAGGAATCAGCTATTCTGGTTAAGAAGGGACTTACACTGTTTGGAAAAATGTCAGGGCTACATATCAGTGATAATAAAAGTAATATCTTTTATGGTGGTTGCGCAGAGCAAGATAAAAGGAATATGGAAGATATACTTAACATACCTGAGGGCTTCCTCCCTATGAAATACTTGGGGGTTCCCCTCATAACAGGTAGATTAAGCCTATCTGACTGCTATCCTTTAATTGAGAAGATGTCTACCAGGATTGATCATTGGGCCTCTAAGCACCTCTCTTATGCAGGTAGGATCCAACTCATTAAATCAGTGCTGACTAGCATTGCTAGCCATTGGTGTAATGTTTATACTCTCCCTAAAAGGGTAATTAAACAACTTCAGAGTAAGATTATGGCTTTCTTGTGGTGTGGTAAAAGTAACTATGAAGGAGGGGCTAAAGTCTCATGGGACCAGGTGTGCAAACCTATTGAGGAAGGAGGGTTGGGTATAAAAAACTTGTATGTTCAAAATCAGGTGGCTACACTGAAACTACTTTGGGGATGTTGTATTCCTAAAGATAGTATATGGTCAAAATGGATCAACATTAATCATCTAAAAGGCAAGTCTTTTTGGCAGGTTAAGATACCAGTAGACTGTTCATGGGGTTGGAGAAAAATCTTGAAGTGTAGAGATATAGCTAAGAATCTGATCAAGTATACTGTAGGTAATGGTAAGAACATCTCAATGTGGTGGGACTACTGGTTACCGAATAACACTAATCTATTTGAGGTGAAAGGTAGTAACTTTGCATCAGGATACTATGACAATAGTAAACTATCTCAATTTTACTGTAAGGGCAGATGGAAATGGCCGCCGATGCTGAGTTTTATGAAGGACTGGGTAAAAAACATTACTATAACAGATACTGATGATGCTATAAAGTGTACCTGTACAAAAAAAGGTAACTTTGTTACATCTGAAGTATATAATCATATTAGACAGAAGGGATCTATCAATAACTGGTCTAATATTATCTGGAAGAACAAGAGTTTACCCAAATATAAAGTAATCTACTGGTTGGCACACATAGATAGATTACCAACATAACAAAGACTGATGAATTGGGGACTTATCTCTAGCACGATATGTGAATTATGTGGATTAATGAGTGAGGATAAAAACCACCTCTTCTGGAGCTGCTCATTCACAGCTCGCATATGGAACAAATGCCGAATTAAAGCTGGAATTAAAAGTAGCTCTAGCGATTGGAACACAATCATTGAGGATCTTGCTCGGAGGAAAGAGAAAACACTAAAGGCTGATATAGCGAAAATGATTCTACCGATAGTTGTGCACTCGATCTGGATTGAACGAAATAATAGATTGTTCAATAAAATGTATATGAGTGAAGAGGAAATTAACGAAAAGATAGTGAATTACCTGATTGAGAACCTCGTAAAGCTGAAGTCATATGGCAAAGATAAGATTTCAGAAGAAGCGATTCGATGGAGAGGATGAAATGAAGAGAGAGGTTAATTAGGGCAAAAGTAGATATGGTTGTACTTGTTTGCTTTGTCTGAAAGTAGAGAGTCAAAGTGTTTATTTTGTTTTATTATGTCTTGGTCTATTGGACCGATGTGAGTTGTAATAGTTGGGCCCTCTATAATGGGCTTTGTACTGGACTGGTTTGTTCTTAATGATATAAAATTGGCTGGGCTTGCTGACCAAAAAAAAAATAAAAAAATATAACATTGAGTAATTAAATGATTAATTGAAGAAATATATTTTTTGCCTTATGATGAGTTAGTTATAATTTGTAGATACTGATATAATATGTATGCTAAATATATGATTTGATCTATCTTCTACATTTTCTATGAATTCTATAAAATCACTTCATTTACTATGTTGTTAAATATTTACTATTGATAACTTTAATGTTATATATATATATATATATATATATATATATATATATATATATATATATATGTTTTATTATTCTAATGGGATATACTTGTTTTATTAAATAATTTCATTTTATATTGATAGGTGGTTTAGGTATACAAAATTTTATATATGTTCAGTATAGAAGTAACATAACAAATTATGGTTTCCAAATTGTGCAAAATTATCCACACTCACACTCTCTTTAGATCCAAATTCTTCAGTTAAAGTGTTAGAATTTCGAAAACAATAATAATGTCATTAGTTACAAATAATTCTATGCATAACCGCATAACCTAAGCTTCAAGAGATGATGTTGATAGGATCAGCAACTTGCCGGAATTTGTTATATCTCACATTCTGTCCCTTTCTTCCGACGAGGACGCCGTGGCCACCAGCTTGGTGATATACGGATGCGATGAATAAAACTCCACGTACCAAACTTAGTTTCTCTTCCGAATCTTAAAACCCTTCGTCTCCCATAGGTGATATACGGATGCGATGAATCTGCTTGAAGCTTATATTAGGTTGTTCATTGCTTGAGAATCTGCATGTTAAGAGATTGTTAAGAGATGTACACATGACAATGTTGTCACCTTCTGTATGTATAATTTAATCATTGTGCTCATAAAATCAATAAAATTGAAATATAAACTGAAAATTCAAGTAAAGAAATTTTACATGCATGAATACAAAAATCCTTCTTCTATTCGGGTTCATTATCATTCTTTTCCAAATTAATTTCAAGTACTTCAATGAGTCCAATTTTGTTACAGTCTTTTTATCTTTGAATTGTAGTGACAAGAGAGATCTATGTTGGAGAGGTTTAGACAAAGAAGAATATGGCAAGATTATTGAATTTCCTTTTTAGACTTCACATAAGAAGAAATAAAAAAGAGGGGAGAGAGAATTTGTGGAGTGAGAGAGTGACTTGTGTGATTTGTGTGTGTTATTTTTATGATTTAGTTTTTTAGTAGCTTACATATATAGTATGAGTAATTTAGGAAATTTTTAAATTTTTTTGTAATAGACGAACCTTGAGAATTCATTTGACATATTTTTAAATTCAAATAGATTTGCACCCCTCTTTATACCCTTTAGATACTTATTTATATATATATACACATGTGTGCATGTTTCACTCCACATCCGATGATCTGCTCTCTAGCATCTGACCCACAAAGGAAAGAAAAGTACAAGATGACATAATAACTTTAGAAAAAGAGATTGGATCTCTTATATTTTATATTCCATGTTTTTATTCTTCATTTACTTCGCTTTACCTATTTAACATGTTATCTCTACCCTTTTTCTTACCAATATTCTCAAAGGATACTCCAAGAGATTTTTTCAATCTTTCTTTTTATCACAGCACTTCATTAATGATTCAATAATAATCGAATCTTATGTTAGTCCCATTACAAATCCTTAGCATTTGAAATTATTCTCAAACATTTCTATGATATAAAACTTCATTAACCAATGACTTCATTAAGTTATTTTGATTGATCATTTTAAAATTTATTTGGGATACATGAGAGTTGAAAAAAATGAATTATATATCAATATTAAGCAAGGAAAAACATAAGAATATTTCATAAAGTGTGGTATGAAGATAGTCCATCTTGATGATTAGAATACAGTTATTGATTTTATATTACGATATTTGAAGGTTTTTTAATAAAGTCTATATTTGATGGATGTTTCTATGTGAATATTTATATTATGTGGAAGGAACTAAACAAGACATTGTAGTGAAATACCCAAACTAAGAATAATTGTTCAATCTCTTTTTTCACCCATTAAACTTGATGGATGCAAGAGATTCAAATATCAAATAATAATGTGAAATGCTCTAATTTGTACTTTGATCAAGCGTTAAATAGTTAGGTGTTATGTGTTTTTTCATTTTAATATATATTAGAATGTATCCATTATAAATGTATATTTTTATTTTGCAGTTAGTCTTTCTTTGATATAGTAATATTTATATGAATAATGAATAAAAAATCAAGTAAAAACATACCGCTTAAACAGATCTGGATCTGAAATATCATGACCAACGATCTTATTGTTTGGATAAATGATTCAATTGGCTGATTGTATAATCCTTGTATAACACTAAAACATAATTACCATATCCTTCTGCAAAAAGATTTAAAAAAAATAAAATTTCACTTTAATTAGATAATATTCTAAAGATATCAAACACCATCCAATGGTTCTCGAAAATAATCATTATATAGGAAATTAAACAATAATTAAAGGTTAAAACAATATAGAACAAAATTTGAAAAAAAAAAAAAAAACTAAACATAATCGTTAGATGTAACTTTTCAATAAAAAAATAAAATAGAATATTTACTATTTTAGTGAAAGAAATTATTTACCCTGCAATTGTTTTTGAACAATATATTTCTTGTTGATAGTTTGCAAGTATTGTGGGTAATGAAGAATAATTTAAATGTCAGGTGATCACCGTGGTTGTTGATAGTTTGTAAGAATTTTAGGTTATGGAGAATAATTTAAATGCCTGGTGATTACAATGGTGTAGAATAGGGGAGGCTGCATAGAATAATGGGGTGTGTGAAATAGATAATTGAATTTAATTTTTAAGTATAGGTAAGCAATTTAAAACCCTACCAGTATTCAAACAAAATCTTCTTTTAGTCTTAGCCCAATATCAAGGTAGGCCCAGTATTTTGGTTGCAACAAAAATCAAATTAATTGCTAAGTTTATTAAAAAAGAAACGAACTTGATTTAAATGAATCTAACCAAACTTACATATAAATAACAATAAAAATCTTTAACTTCCTCTTATCTCGTTTCAATATTTTCAATTTCACCCTTCTAGCTGTTACCATATAGAGTTGTAAAAAAAGTATCGTGAGTCAAACATTAGTTAAAAAACTCATCTACTTATATTTAAAATTTGTGAATTTATTTCTTTTCATCTATATTTTTATCGACATATTCTTTAATCTAAGAATAGAAAACATGATTTTCTTATTATATATTTTAGGAGCATATTTTTTCAATAAACTGATCATCAGTCCATTTACATGTTTGTTTAAATTATTTTGGAAATTTAAGTAATCGTTTTGGTTGAACTTTTCGTAACAACCTTTTTTTTATATTTTATGCTTTTGAAAAAGAAAAAAATTAAGACTTATTAAATTATTTAGTTACTGCCATATTATAAGTAAATTAGGGAACCTTCAAATATTCATTTTATTTCTTCCAAATCCGGTTTAAGTGAAACATTTTGATGCTAAATTGAAGAGAAATTAGTAAAGTCCATCATATAACACTGTAACTCCGTGTTTATTAGAAATGGTTGGTCTTTTTGGATTTGTTGGTTAAATCAAATATATATAGTCTGCTTACTATTTTTTTTAGAATAGGAATTTTTGAAATTTCCTTTAAAGGATCTAATTTCATATTAATATGTTAAGTTGAACTCTGTTGTGTGAATGAGTTTATCATGTACAAAGGCTAACAAAATTAAGAATAATTTGTTTGAATTAAAAGACTAAACTTTACCGAAAATGGTAATTGTGTGTAATAGTTTCTTCATATGTTAATCATTAATCTACTCATTATTTAACAATATATTTAAGAAATGAAATAAAAGAGCTATACCATCAATGATGGCTACTTATATTGATATTCTTATAAAAATCAAGAATTCAAATGCACCTAGTTCTATTACAAACATGTAGATTCATAGGGAAAATTGCATTCAATGTCTTCTCATAAAATTCTCATAAACTTCTATAGCTTTTCTCTTTCTCTAATACAGTTAAGCCTTGTTATACAAGACGATCTTTTTGCCTTTATTAAGATTGCTCTCGAAGCTAGAAAAATTGCATCATCTCGCCTTGGAAAATTCAGTGATGATTAACTATAAACTCCCTTGCTCATCAGGTAATAATCTGCATAAACAATGATAACCTCTGGAAACTACAACTTCAGTTCCCTAATTTCTTCTTTTAGACAATCATTGTGGATTAATCCAAACACATTTAACCCATTGTGTTTACAAGATCCGAAGGTTGGAACTTTAGAAACAAACATATTAGACAAACCCACCGATAAATATCAGCATCCTAATTTGATTCTTGATCTTTGGAACAACTTCATTCACAAACTTAGAGACCACGATGGTTATTTTTCATTGATTAAATTTTTTTTGTAATCTGGAGCTCCCGCCTGATTAATAAATAAAACAGACTCTTTAAGATTATTCACACGATTCTTGAAGGGCATGGTTATTCTTTGGTCGAGAAGGTCCATAAAGTTATTAACCCGAGACTCGAGTGATTGTTCAACTCAAGTAGGATGGATTTTGTATCCTATGAAGAAACTCGGCTTCAGAAAGATGGATACCAGGGGTGCAAAGCAATCCCATAACGTAAAAGGCAAGGTCAAGGAAACAACAACATGTTTCACCTCCATCACCAGACCATTAGACATTATACATTGACCCTCTCGAAAGCTATATTGAGTTGAAATCACACATCTTAGAAACACTCGCCTCCTTTAACGATATTAATAACCATAGATGTATTATAAAGCGAAGATGAAAAATGGAAGTTAGTTTGGTGACTGATGATGACATAGGAAAGTTAGAGATTCTTTGTAAGAAATAAAAAAATCTTAGAAACAATTATTGATGTTGAAAAAGATGGAATTGTAAAATAATTATTTATAGACATGACGCAAAAGGCTTAGGGAACAAGAAACCAGGCAATCAGCTAATAGTATAATCCTATTTCCCAATTTTAGATAACTTTTGTGTTATTCCAGATTCATTCCATCTCATAGACATTAATAATATCTTCATCTACAATTATATTATCACCAATATTCCTCCCACTCACTTAAGCATCCTGTTTATTAGAGATGAGTGAATTGAGTACTTTTTTCATTCTTTCAGCTATAAGTTTGGATAAACTCTTATAGGTAGCGTTCACACAAGATATAGGTGTTAGTTGTTTCACACTGGAAGGATTACTTACCTTAGGGATGAGAGTAAGATTAGTAACATTAGTTTCTGTTAGCATATCATCTGCGCCAAGAGTATATTTGATTGCATTGTAGAAGTTTTTTCTAGTAATGCTTCAAGATTGTTTGTAAAAGAAAGAGGTGAATCCATCTAGTCTAGTAAATTTTGACTCAACAATATGAAAAAGAGCACTTTTAATTTCATCATAAGTGACAGGTTGATCCAACATTATAATGTCATCATCTGAGAGATGGATGCCTAGTATTTCTAGAACAATTCATCTACTCATTGTCAACTGTCCCAAGAAAGTTTTGGTAGAAGACAATAAACACTTATTTTTATTTGATCTTGAGTAGTTAGAATAGAACTATCTCATAAATAAGTGTAGAAACCTTATTCTTAGCAATTTTGTCCTTGATTATTTTATAGTAATAGGTAGAGCCGCAGTCACTCTCATTGACCCAAATAACACTATATTTTTTCTTAAGCACTTCTTTTCAATCAATATGGCCTCTTCAAGATTATAGATTAAAATCTTCTCTTCACTAAAATAATATCATTACTAGAGAAGGTCATGATTAATTGTTAAACTTCATCCAACTTGTTTCTCATGCTATTAATATGAGTAGTGATACTCTTGACGTACTTGATGTTGAATCCTTTGAGAGAACTTTTAACTATATTCTGCCACATATAGATTTGAAACATACATTACCTTGCACTTTGATGTTCCAAGCCTTCTATACAATTTTCAGAAACTCATTGTGCTGGACCATATATTGAAAAACTTGAAAAAAAAGGACCCCTCCAAGGTAGCAAACCAGTTTGACTTGCAAGGCACAATGATTTAAGGTTGAGGGTGAAATATAAAGTAGATTAGATTAAATATAATCAAGACAATTAGTGTTTATTAGTAATTTATCAATCTTGCTCGCTCTTAGATGAGTTTAACTTCTATTACTCCATGTATAGAAATTGTCACATGTTTGATGCTCAAAAAGTCATGCCTCATCAAGACAATTTATAATTTTTTTAGTACAATCAGTAATAAAGTCACAATTGAGCATGTCCTCAAGTGTAAGGATCTCACTGAAATCTTCAATTCATCATTACTGGAATACACAACACAAAGAATGATTTTAAGGTTATTAATCAAATCGTGTACCTCAATGAGTATTGCCTGAAAAGTGTTTGCAATGTGCTTGACTTTTATATCTTTATCTTTTTCATAAAATCCGAATTCTTCCCATTAGGATTTTTAGCATAGTTGTGAAGTATATTATAATGTGAAAAATTATTAATTAGAATCTTGTTCATCTATTCGAATCTAACCTTTGTTTTCAATAATCACATCAACTAAAGTTTTTCAATAAACATGAAGACTAATACATCTAATAGTCTAAGGGCTATGTGATCATGGATTAGGAGTTTTGTCCTTATTCTTCTCCTTTTTTGAGCAACACTAATAAGCTTCATAACACCATGATCAAGTGCAGACAAAGGGCTATTCAAAATATGAATATAGTTTTAATAAAAGTCGAGGATATGTAACTACTAGTAGAATGTGCTTCACTTTGCTTAGATATTTTAGGAACATACATCTTTGAATAAGTGCTCGTGTCCTGTAGTTCTAAAAAAATGCAATTATAGAATGGGATGACAACCCGCAGCGAAATGGATCGAAGGCAAGCAAAACTAATAAGGAAGGTATGGATTTCCTCATGGATTAAGTGCGGTTAATGTGGTTTATTCTAGCGTAAATGTATGAAGTTCGTAATTTAAAAAATTAGTTAATGATTCAAATAAATATATTTTTTGGGTTTTTAATGATTTTTAACTAAAAGTAAAGTAAGTGCAAATAAGATCAAGCTCAGGAATGAGATTATAATTAAACAACTATGTGAATAAATGAAGAGATAAACTAGATGAGAGGAATGCTTGATGTGTTTCTTAGTAATAGGTTGTGCCGCTAATTCACTTTTTTTATTATTTAGTGCGAGTGGGTGTGTTCAGATTAGTCGAGATTCCATTTCTTCTAAGTTCCTGGGTGATCTTATCTCTCTACCTTATTCACCTCTTAGTTTGAGGGCAAGATTGGTTCCCCTAACCCTATTGGCAACATAGCACGCAAGAACTAATTGGTTCAAGGTACTAGGCGCGTGTGTACTAGTTCCGTAATTAAGGGCCCCCATCAAGATGTTAGCCTAATTACAAAAGCTCGTGCTACTTAGTCAGAGCACATAAGTAATTATAATAAGCACACAAACGATGGAAATATAAAATAATACCCAAATCAACTAAATATAAATAGATATCCCAAATGAAATATTAAAACCAAAAAGCCAACCACAATTTCTTAAAAAAACATCCTCAAGTAGTTAAAGTTTAGCTCATAACTGAATTAAAACTAAATAAAAGAAAACTGATTAAAAGTAAGAACAAATTCATGTTTAAAACCAAAAATAAGATAGAGTTACTGTTGATAGTGTAGAGAAATGAAGAGGTTTTCGAAGAAAGGAGAGGAGAAGTCTGGCGTCTAGGTGGTTAGATTATTAGAGTTGACATGCTTCTGACCTTTTAATGTTTTTGTCTAATAGCTTTTATTAGGCCCTGTTGTTTTGGGCTTTACTTTAGGGCCCAATGGGTTGTTTAGAAAGTTATATTTTAATGCAATGGATGTTGGAGTTCTCATTATAATAAAATTTGATGGAATTGCCGATTAAAAAAAAGGTTTAGAAATCCATTCAACTAAATAACATAAAGATAATCAGAATTAGACAAGTCCAAGCTTTTCTTAATTTTTGTTCATTTTCCACGTTATTTTAGGGGAGAAATTCTCATTTTATTGAATTGTTGAACGTACTTAAAAGATTACAAATAAGTAAATTTGTCTACATAATCTATTCTCTAATTAATTCTTTAGCATATTTCTCATCCTCTTTTATTAGAGTTTCACGGTTCCTTTCTTCTTGACCTAGGTAGAATAAGTGCCTCTTATAAAAAATATAACATTGAATAATTAAATGATTAATTGAAGAAATATATTTTTTGCCTTATGATGAGTTAGTTATAATTTGTAGATACTGATATAATATGTATGCTAAATATATGATTTGATCTATCTTCTACATTTTCTATGAATTCTATAAAATCACTTCATTTACTATGTTGTTAAATATTTACTATTGATAACTTTAATGTTATATATATGTTTTATTATTCTAATGGGATATACTTGTTTTATTAAATCATTTCATTTTATATTGATAGGTGGTTTAGGTATACAAAATTTTATATATGTTCAGTATAGAAGTAACATAACAAATTATGGTTTCCATTTTTTATAAAACTGCGACTTGTTGATAATTTATTAATTTTCATAATATTTGGTCTTGTTTGTAACTAGTAGAAAATTAGGTTTTATGCTTAAAACTTTCTATTTTTGGTAATATTTAACAATAATCTTTCTCTTGCACAGTTCTAATAAGTATAATAGATGACAGACGAGCATCTTCTACTTAAATGCCTTTTTAGTAGTGCAGGTAGGCCCCATCCTGAATACAAATTAAAATTTATCATGAAGTTAATGGCCGATTGAGGAATTGATAACAACAACTATCAAAAGTTTCTCTCGTAATGGCTGGGATAGGAAAATCGTCACGATAAATAACCTAAGTACATGTTGGTTTATTTGGAAGGAAAAAATGATAGCATATTTATAGAGGAAAAAAATAGAATATTAGGGAAGTAAACATCAAAGTTAATAGACTAATTAGCGACATTTTTAAGTAAAAGAATGAAAAAGGGATAATAATAAAGCTAAGCCATGAATGAACGAAGATAAGGAAAATATATTAGTGGGCCAAGATAATGCAAAGATCGTCTAGCTTAACGACTCATCAATTACTAAGGAATGAGAAATGGCAAAAATATTGTTCATAATATCATGTAAAAATGAAGGGTAAAATCGCGTTTAAAAGGGAGGCTTGAGTTGTCCTTTTTGTAGACCTTAATTTTTGAGTAACTCTTGGACAAGCATGAAATTATTCAAGGGTTTAAAAAAAATGGAGGGAATTAATTGAATAATCCAACCAATCATCAATGAGATTTATAAATGGATGGAAACATTTTCAAGGTGGAGTGTGTGTTACATTAAAAGATATGTGATTGGTGTTGGATGACCTTGCAGCTAAGTGTGCAAGACTAAACCTTGATGTTTCACGATGGAAGTGTGTCTCAGTTATCGTTAATTATGAATTTATTTATAACCTAAGTAGAAATAAAGGTATTTGATTGTTTTGTTTTCATGTAATTGTATTTATTTTTCAAAATGACAAAAAACGCAATTGAAAATGATAGTGTTACCATACGAGTTGTTCAACTTAAATAATGAAGACGTGTTAAAGAAATAACTTTTTACCCAACATGTCTATGTGACCCCTCCTAATTACCAAGCACCCCTACTCAATCCACTCAGTTTACAAGTGAAGTTACTTTCATAAAAAATAACATCTCTACTGATAATGATTTTAATGCCTCTAGCACTTTTATCCGATAACCTATATTCTTTAGTACCACGCATAGACTAATAACCCAAAAACACACAGTTATGGAACCTGGGATCTAACTTCCCTTCTCTATTATGGGCATAGGAAGCACATCCAAATATACTCAAATTAGAAAAATTGGCTTTTTCGTTATTCCACATTTCCATAGGACATTTCATATCAAGTGATCTATTAGGAATTATGTTAACTAAGTATATAGAAGTGTAGAGGGCTTCCAACCAACAATATTTAGATAAACCTAAAGTAAGTAGACATCTAATTTAGTCTAACAATATTCTATTCATCTTTTCTGCAACACCATTTTGTTGTGGGGGTTTTCTAACAGTTCTATGCCTAAGAATTCCTTGTGTTTTAAAAAAAACTTTCAAATTCATCATTATAAAATTCTAAGCCATGATCAGTTCTCAAGGTCTTACCAAATATTTACCAATTTGTATTTATTGTAAATTAACCCACTCTTATATAATATCAAAAGTGTCACTTTTATTTTTCAACAAAAAAGCCTAAACTCTCCTAAAATAATCATCAACTAAAGATAAGAAAAATATCCTTCTCCACGGGTTTCATGCATTTCAGGGCTCCACAAACCAGCTTGTATATATTCATGAATGTTTTTAGACATGTGAATACCAGAAGTGAATATCATTCTATGCTGCCTAGCTAACACACAATGTTCACATAATTCAAGGTCAGATATAGAATCCTTACCAAGAATGCCATCATTACTTAGTAAATTGAGCCCTAATTGACTCATATGTCCAAACCTTAAATGCCACTTAATAGTAGTTGCATTCTCAACATTAGTCTCAACATTATTCAAATTAGAAGTAATGCATAAACTTTCCAACTAATGTATAAAAATGTATTTTTATTCTTTCAATGATGTTTCTATTACTTTGGCTTCTTCATTTTTCAATATTTAACTATTCATATTTGCTCTTATTTATTTTCTGCATAAAAATTGTAAGGTCAGCGGTTGTGTTTATTTAGGAGTGAACAAATTCATTAAAAACTCAGATTTTATATGAAAACCTAGAAATAATGCACTAAAAACGCTTTGTTAAATGATTTCAAATTATTTGCTCCTAAATATATACAAGATTGTGTTTTAATAAAGGGTTTAACTCTCTTTTCTACACAAACAAAATACATATTTTATATTTCTCAATTGCAAATTGCAAGAGAATTGATGAGGTCACTGGTTGTATTTTTTTGGGTAATCCGAGTGAACAAATTTTTAATCTGTGATTCTGTTAAATTTCTGAATTTACAAATTTTATGAATTAAATCATCTTAGTTGAAAATGCAACTCAATTTTTATTTATCTTGATTTGAAGACATAAATTTTGTGAAATAGGTTTTGATTTGTCTGCGTGTTATAAAATTTAGAAAAAGAAAACTGAATTAGACCTTAGTTACCGTTAGAAAATAGATGCGTTAATTATTAAAACAACTAAATTTTTAAAGGAAGGCGAAGAATTAATGCATTAGAGGCCTTTGTAATCAATCAAACACTAAAACGGTTTAGGTCAATTGAATCCAAATTACAAATGGACACCAAAAAAAACTAGGTGATGCGGTCATGACCATCCTTTTTTTAAATCTTAAATAACTAATGGGTAATACTTCCATCCAATATTGGATGGTCCAATATTCCTATCACAGCCATTAATTATTTTAGCAAAACACATGTCACTAGATTAATATGTTAGTTACTTTTGCAAGTTTAAAACAGGGGTATGTGTATTAATACCATTGGTGTAGGATCATCCAATATTGGATGGAAGAATTTTCCATAACTAATACATCTTTTACTGCTAAAATCTTAATATTAATCATTTTTATTATCTTATAACAAATATAATTACCAATATTAAACTAGAACAAAGAACTCATGAGTAGACACATATGCTAACTATATTAGTTGGATTTTAACTACACTCCTCTACAAACAGAGAACATGTCATACTATTTTACGAAACACCTTGGAAAAAACATGCATGTTATATATTAATAATGCTTGAATAAAGATTTAATAACTTACATTCTCAAATCATACTTACACCTAGAACAAGGTTGTAGATTTAAAAATAGTCATGATATGTAGTATACTAGAAAAATTAAAAAAAATTATTTACAAAGGTAAAAATTTAAGACTTTATTGGGTTTTGAGGTATATTTTTTCTAGATTCATAAATAATTAAATCTAGTCCATCTTTCAACTTAATAATGAATGAGTTTGTTGTTAATATAGATTACTACCATAAGATCAATAATGTCATATATTCAGCTTATCTAATATTTATCCTTCTTAAACAAGAAATTACAAAAATTCTCTTGGAATCCAACTTCACCAATTTTATACATCATTTTCTTAGTTTCTGTAGTGATTAATAACTGACCACAATAGATTTTAATTGTTTCGTTTTCTTTGTCAAAAGCATTTAGTTATAGCTTGCTTTCTTTATTCTTTGATAACAATGATTTTGTCTCTACTATTGAATCAAAATATGTTTATCCTTAAATTAGAACTTTTTTACTTATTGTAAAAATTATCTAATACTATTTTAGAATAAATGTTTGGTCTATTATAGGTTGGACAAAATTGAAAAGCTAAGGAAAAAAAGTGAATATGAGTTGTTATATTTATATTTTTTTTATTTTGGAATAAGAAACATAATTACGATTTTTTAGAATAGAGATATCAACATCTATGAAATAAGGAATATAAAATCTAAAGTTTTGTAGACTTACATGGACTTTACATTACCGTGTGTATAATATATATTTTTCACAACTTATGTGATAAAAATATTTTTCTCCTATTTTATTAGGAAAGTATGACTTACTATAATTAATCTTTCAGTTTACAAATTTTTTATCCAGTTAATAGAAATTGTCTTTGTAATGTGTTAACGTAAGGTGGTTGGTCACATTATTTAAATTGTTTTTATTATGCTAAAATTGACACCTTTAGGACTACAAAGATGGTCCATGGAAGTCGTAATGGACCATTTTGAGGACTGGGCTTAATCCCCCTACTGGGAGATTTTAGATCAAAAAATGATTTTATGGGTCAACGGTAAAGGGAATTAATATCCTAGGGCCCAAGTGCAATTTTTTGAAAACATTGGGACAATATTCAGATGTTTTATGGGGAAGGAACTGATTCTAAAACCAAATTTTCAGAAGCTCGTAGTGTGATCCTTGAGAGGACAGGTTTATCGGCTAAGTTCATATGGACTAGTTTTGCAATAAGTAATAGTGCAGTTTCTAGGCTAGTGGAACATCAACGTGTTAAAGAAATGATTACACCTAACCATGCCCCTCCCGTTATTAAAATTGCAGCATCTCAATGAAATAATATAAATCCTTTTTTATATGACGAATGAAACCCAGGAAGCAACTATTACAAGGTGTATTTGGACGCTTAAACGTAGTTTTTGAGCCGAAGTATAAAGCTAGACTTATCCTATTCAAATCACTTATTAGAGTTTATATTCCGATGCAATTTTACAGACTTAATAATGTTCATAAGATGTGGTTCAGTCTTATGTTAATAATGTATTATATAACCAAAGAAGTCTGATGTTCATGAGATGTGAATTTTTTTATTTCCAACAATTTTTCAACTTTGTTAATTTGAAATAATAAAATGTGTGTTAGTGATAAATAATTGTGTTAATTATAAAAAATTCATCGGTTCTTTGACATAAAATCTCTTAACGTAATGATTGGTATATATAATTATTTTCCAGATCTATTTTCTATATTTTTTTATTTATCAAAGTTCTTTATCAACCAATTGTTCTTAGACATTACACAACATAGAAGTTTGACGAAATTAGGTCTACTAAAAATTTTTCTTCCAAATGTGTAAATACTTCATTTTTTGTTATTATTGTCATATGAATAGATTACTATTGAAACTTTTGAGAAGTATAATTCTCGGCATGAAAACTGTGGGTTCCCTCTAGATTTAGACCTATTACATTTTTTGTTTTCCTAAATTACATTAAACTTAATGGTTCATGTTTTTTTTTGGATAAATTCTTGCCTTTTATTTTTATCTACCGGTCATGAAAGACAGAATTACAAAATTTGTCAATGTATTATATTATGTCTTTCTTTTAGTGTCCCAGTTATATGCTTGGTATTATTTGAGGACCTAATGATGTTGTGCACAAATGAAGTGGAGATTCAGATTTGCATGTATCTTGGCGCAACTCTCCTGATATTTTGTGTTGAGAAATCTTATTATGTCCATTTTATCATTTTACACATCACATGGATCAGTCGGGAAATTAATTCTATACTTTTTGTCTATATTTCTTTACATAGTGACCAATCATAATGACATGAAATATTACCTTTGTTGGACGTCTTTAGCACGTAGCGTCAAACGTGTTTTAACTTTGATTAAAGGAGTAATATTAACCTTATGTATGAATAACTAAGGCATAATTTTAATATTTTTTTGTTATTTTGCAAGTATAGGATTAGTAATTTGTTATATATACTACTTCTTCAACAAATAAATAAGATAATTATAATATTTTTCTATCTAACTCTGCCTCTTGAACCATATTGAAAGGTGTTTTATGTCTTAGATACGCTGTGTCATTAATTTTTCTTATGTTTAGCCAGTGGAGAGGGTTAACACAAAAGTTCATGTCAATTTCGTTGGAAAGACAAAAAATATCAATATTGATACAATACGACAACCAAACACAAATTGAGAAGGATGTACAATGATAAGCATAAGTCAATACTTTTTATGTAATACTTATATCTTAATATTGAATAGACCGATTTATATTGAACAAAACACATGTTATATTCAATATCTTGTGCATTCGCACGGCTTATATATATATAGCAAATTCTATTTTTAGGTCATTGTCTATGGCATGAAAATATTTTTAGACCAAATATTTTAAAAGTACCATTTTCAGGCCATACGTATTCAAAAAGAATATTTTTAGACTATTTTACTGATTTTGTGAGATACTGTATATCTTTGAAGGATGATTTGGACACTTTAATAAGAGATTCTTGTTTGTGACGTGAATAAATAAAGATATAATTTATTTGAAATGTCTAAATTATCCTTAAAATCTATGAAATATCTCATAGAATTAATGAAATAGTTTAAAGTTGGTCATTTTGAATACGTTCAAATGATATTTTTGAAACGTTTGGCCTAAAAATATTTTTAAGTCATAATGTGGTAGAATAAAATTTCATCTATATATATATATATATATATATATATATATATATATATATATATATATATATATATATATATATAGAGAGAGAGAGAGGATACCGGAAGACACACATTTGTATATTAAAAAAAAAAAAAATAACAATAGTCAATAATAACAACAGTCAATAATAATACTATTTCTTGTAGTGCGTCTCCACCCTCTATACTGTTCCTCTATATACATGTTGAAGAAATCCTCTCATGCACCGCTACTATAACCAAATCTATCATGCTGAAACAACACTGATAATTGATATTTTTTAAACAATACAAAGTTTTAAGGTATTTTTTCCCAAAAACGGTAAGTCTAATGCATAGCCGATATGTGAATTCCAATGGTGAACCTATTCTTCAACGAGACTTATTTGATGAGTTATATGGTGGACAACGAAGCCAGAACTTTTATGTGTACAAGTTGCATTTGAGATATTCTATTGTAATTTAACTGTCGTGTAAAGTCTAAATTTTGTCTTTGGGGTTTTATTTCAAGGTTGTTTTTGTATGGATTTAATAAATATAAAGGCTCAATAACTTAAGATGGTAATTGTTAATTATTGAATTTGTAGAAAACACTAATTATATATGATGTTGAATTAGTGTTCTTCGTCACCTTGTTCTAGCTTTGATGCAATCAACTCTTTTTGTGTTTTAGTCTTGATTGTGTAATGATATATCTAATAATTTGTTATTCATTAACATCAGAAGCACACCTCTCCGCCATTGGATTTAAATGAGATTAAAACACAATTTCAGATTATATCAAAAAATATAGTATCTGTACAAAATAATAATAGTAACAATACCTTTCATTGGAAGTCTAATATATCTTCAGATTTATTCAAATGAAAACTGTGCATTCCAAGAATGATTCATAACGTTGATGGATATGACCTGAATTTTCCAAGAAAGATTAGTCTTTAAGATTAAATGATTTACTTGCATTTATATTCCATAGTCTCAGAATGTTTATTACCTTTTTCTTGTGATCTTATTCCAGGGAAAAGTTTATTGTTAGCAATTAATAAGCCGTCAAAATTGTTACCTCAAGGTTACTTAATTAGTTAATGCGGATTACTCGACTCATATTGTTGATGGATATGACCATTTATGTACACACATTTATTAATTAATTAGTTCATCGTGGTTAAGTTGAGCGATTGCTCCTCAACGTTAACAAAGATCTTGTCACTCTAAATGAGTAACACATATTCCATTAATCGATACCTATTTATGACCAAGCTGCACATTTATTTTTAATAATAGCACTAAACAACCTAAATTCTTAACTTTTGATACAATCACACCTTTAAGCCCATATATTATACAAAACGCTACACAATCCGACAATTGGCTCATGGAATAATAATTCTCAATATAAATTCATCAAACAAACAGTGGAACACATATGATCATTATGATAGCAAAAAGAGAGAAGAGTATACCTATGAGAGAGATAAGCAGAGGCTTCAATTGACCCCACCGAGAACCCACTCAGGTGTATGTGTTATGAGAAAGAGGAAGAAGGGTTAAGTTGAGAGGAAGAAGCGTAGGTGTATATTTTATTATTATGTTTTTTCCTTTATATAAGTGTTATTTTGGAGGCCGCGTGAAAATAGATTTCTTCAATAGGTATGGAGACGGGAGGCAATTGTCTTTTTTATTATTGAGTGTTGTGATTACATAGTAAAGTTTGCTACCTTACTTTTTAAAACGAGGTCTGGCCTCTCCTCCCTATTAAAAGTGTGCAACTTATTTTTTAAAAAGTGACTACAACACAATGCTTTTTCTCCTCGATCTTTTCTCGCCCTTACCAAAACATAGTCTCTAATCTCTCTCTCTGTCCAAAAGAATACATCCAAAATCTCACCGGTTGCAGCTACACCACGGTTAGTTGTTTTCCTTCTTATGGCTATTTTCTTTTCCCTCTCGACAAATACATATAACTCAAGAGTGTATTTATCATATTAGAAGCCATTAATTCAGTAAAATCTAGTAGAGTATTTCTCAAAAATTCCTTATAAAACAAACGGTTAATTGCATCATTGGTCATTGCCATTCTAAACATTAGTGTAATTAACTAGAAAAATAACGTATATAATCTTTTTTACCAGTTACTACCATGTCCATTTCGGGTATTTTTAGAAAATTGAAGCTAAAAACATGCATACGCAATGAGAAGATCGGTGAGCGCTGTGTGGAAAAATGTTTAGTACATAGTTTTGTCGTGATTGGTATACAAAATTGTGAAAGAGTTTGTTAAAATACTATAAATGCAAGGCATGCATTATTTAAAGATTGGATATGCAAGAAAATTAGGCTAGATTAGCTACTGATACAAATGTTTCTCTTATAAAGGTGGATATGCAAAAATAAATGATATAACCTCTTTTAAAATGTTAATAGCCGTCACGGTTTCATGGTCTTGCTCTGAGTTTGGAAAAAAAAGTGTTTATAGTAGTCAAGGTTTCATGGTAATGCACTGAGTTTTGAATAGGATTAGGACCTGGAAGACTCGCTTAACTAACTTTGAGTATCTTTAAACTGTTCATGACTGCATCAAAAAAATTAGAGTTTTGACAAAGCAGTTTTAAAAATACAATTATTTCAATTGGTGCGCAAGATATTTCTCCAAGCCCGGAATTTGTAATGTATATATTACCTAGAATTCGTCTCATCTTTTATGAATTTCATATATCTCACAAGGTAGATTAATTAAAAATATTTGTACAGAATAGAATTTATGCATATTGTAAGCTACAATGAAGTGGTTTAAAGTGCAAAAAGATAAAGCTATGTTTCAGCTGCTGACACGTTTTTTATTCTTACACGTATCTTGTTTCTCTTTGTTCTGAATTTAGGATCTTTGAGTTGAAGTAATATATATCTGAATAATTTCATACAAAGTTAACCGAGATGATATAATTTAGATGCAAATAAACACCCTAAGCTAGCACGGTTCTGCAAGTATACATATCGTATGCAAGTTTTAATGAATAAGTAAGATTCGTTCCTCAGAGACTGACGAAACTTAGAGAGAACTTATGCAAATTATCAAGTGCAAATATTAAAGATAGAAAAGATAATACGCAAGAAGAAAGAAGAGATAGATAAATATTTATTTGGTTTTTCAAAGGGTAAGACTTCCATCCAATATTGGATGGTCCAATATTCATATCATGGTCATTGATTATTATAGCAAAACACATGTCATTAGATTAATAAGTTAGTTACTTTTATAAGTTTAAAACATAAGGTATGTGTATTAAGATTATTAGTGTAGGATCATCCAATATTGGATGGAAGAATTTTCCTTTATCAAATATTAAAACTAAACTAATAACCTAAAGACAGTAAATAAAAGAAAAGAAAAGAAGATAGTATGAAAGTTAGCTTGAGTAAATAGCATGCAATCCCCACTAGTTTTGCCGTTCTAAACATGTAAGGGTGAATTATGTAGTATTTCAATAATCAGTTTTAATTCCCTATCGGTAGTTTCAAATAGGATTTACCTGTGTCAATAAGGCTTCCTAAGCAAATTTTTCCTGTAATTGGTAAATAGTCACAAGAACTAAACCATAGTGATTATATAGTTAGGTTGGGTTGTCAGATCAAACCTTGTACTAGAAGTTATGTGCTAAACATGTAATTAAACACCGTTGTCAATGGTGACCTAACTACTAGATGGTAATTCTATATGGCCTAGGTTCCACAAGAACACAGGATATAAATCCAAACACATAAACAATGAATAAAAACTATAATTTAATTTAAAACATAGAATTCCCAAATTAAATAGATGTCAATCAAAACTAGGGTTCATACATATATGCTAAAGCTCAAGCTAAAAAGAATTAATTCATACTAATAAGAGGAGAGAAAAGAATTACAAAATAAGAGGTTGAAGAAGACATATGGTGTTTTGCTCCTTCCAGACTTCTTCTCTTGTGTTGCAGCTTCCTCTTGGCCTTAAGGTCTGGCCAAGGATGATTTAAGAGTGTTAAGAGGCTGTATTTATAGTATATAGGTTGACCTAATTCGTTTCTTGGAGGAAAGGCCAAGTAATAGACTCCAAGCCCAACTCAAATTCGTAAGGAAATAAAGATAAACACTGCTGGACCGTTTTGGGCATATCTTTTTCGTTATTGGTCGGTTTGAACTCCATAATATACCAAAATAATCGTCACAGAATTATCTATGTCCCTATGAAAGGAAATTACCAAAATCGGCCTATTTCTTGGGGCAAATAGCACTTCTTTAGGCGTGTGTTGCAGAATCTCAGATTTAGGCAGCTTTTCCTTTTCCTAATTGAACTCGTATTCCTTCTATCTCCAATAACCATGCATATCTCTTTCCATATCTTGTAGTCTTTGACTTGGACTCTAATTAATCTCCATAATTATCATTAAAACTTCACAATAAATAAACAATTAAACCCAATATGCTCTAAAAATATTATGTTACTAAATCAAGACTCAAAATAGGAAAGTGCACTAAATTAAGCTAAGATCGACCTATAAACTACTAAATAAGCCTAAAATGATGTCTCAGAAATAGATTATATTATCACAAATGAGGAGACATCAAGACCCCCAACTCAAAGTTGTATCGTCCCGATACAATAAAAGTAAAGAACAGTAGGGTAGTCATATAGAAAGAGAAAGAGGTAGGAGGATAATAAGAACAGAACACAATGAATGATCCTAGAGCATAACATCTAAAAAGTCTCATGTAGTAATGCTCAATAAATAATGCACAAGTATGCTTAATACACATGTGATCAACAATCCATAAATTCAAGTTAAGATCAATTTCGCAATGTCAGAAGGAGAGGATGATAACTTAGTTCAGGTTAATGGCTATAGGTTATTCATAGGTCCCAAATACAGCATCCAATGGTCCACTTACCTATTACCTAATAGCTCAATTGTTTCTCCATCAAGTAGTTAGAAATCCTAAGGTCTTTGGTTATAACTTGGCTTAAGGACGGTATGATATATTTGGATAATGAAAAGTGAGCTTTTGGCTCTCTCTTCACTAGCCATCAACGAATCTCCCTAGAGCTTGTGTTTCCACTCGAAGATGTTCTCACTCAACCCAATTGATTGATGCTTTAATGTGCATCCCCAATAATCCTAAATTAAACCTTTGTGATGACATACAATTTCCACTTTGCCGGTCTGAATATATATTCTTTTCATATCAATTTTTTCTTTTTGTATAGCTATGATTCTCTTTTTGATGTTGAGATATCACACTATTTTTTTCATATATATATATATTTTATGCCCTTGTTGGCAAATTTAGCTCGTAGCTTCTTTTCCATTCACTATTACCCCGGCAAAGGGTTACAATAATAACAATTTCATCATCAATAAAATCACAATTACAATTCCCAAAATCCCAATGTTCCCTAATGATGAAACCCACCACCCCAAACTCAAGCTCTAAAACAACTTGTTTCAGGTTTTGCGATTCGAGTGCGGGTCATATTGATAAGTCCTACAAACTAAGGGTATGGATTATAATGTGGTTAATAAAAGACTTTAGAAAGGCTTAGAGGGGTTAAGACGGATAAATAACAAAAATAATCAAATAAAAGGGTGAGAAGGTATAAGGCTTCAAGTGTTTTAACATGAAAGAACTGCCTTATTCATTTTCCTAACTACCGGATTTTGTTACTTTTTCACTACTAGTTCATAGATAAGTGGGTTTTCAACTAATTTCAAACCTCACGTTCTACACACCAAATAATTTCCCTAAGTTTCAACGTGACTTCATAGCATTGCTCATTAACTTTTCTATCTTTTATTTCCTGTTTTCATACATGCATCTAAACAATTTTAATGACATCTTTCAAAAACATACTACCTACTATCATTAACTTAATTAAATCATGCTCAATAATTACATTCAAAGATATTCTATGCCTATTTCAACCCAAAAAATTTTAAATTTTATGCAAAAACAAAAAGGAAGATGAGGACAACGAATCCCCACCCCCAACTCAAAAATGAGCCGTGTCCCCACGACTCGAAAAAGACTCAAGAAAGAATAAAATTTAAAATTAGCATACATATTGCACATAAAGAAATGGTAGGGAAGAAAGAAAACTTACTCTTCGAGGCTATTACCTCGCCTTATCGATACTCGGATTAAATCTAATGTATCTTCTTCACCCAACTTCTTATTCGCTCTTCGTTCAGGACACGTGATCATAATAGGATATTTCATTATATAACGTCATGGGAGAGATCAAAAATTCGTATCACCTCCTCATAGATCAACTGTGCCACATCTTCTTTTTTTCCTCACAAAATAAAATTCACAAACAACCCAAGCATTCCAAATCTCCATGAACCTTCATGTATTCTCCTTTATCAACTTCTTCTTCAAATACTTTCTCATAAGCAAAAGGTAGTTCCTTTAATTGTTTCTTCGGAGAAGTTATCATGGCCATTGAAGCTTTCTCTTTTTCTTCGGGTGTATAGTCTTCGATTTGTAGAGGTTGTGTTGTTTTCTTCACTAAAGTTAGAACCTTTTTGCGCATAGAATCACACACAGCTAGCTGACCTCTCTTTTCTCGACTTGTTTTACCCTTTGAATTGGAACTAGGACTTTTCTCACTTGATTTCTTCTCAATTAATCCAATAACTTGCTTTTCTTCATCTCCCTTATAGTAGATAATGTTCATGTTCTCTTAATCATCTCAATTGACCCCCAACTCAAAGCTCTACCCACTCTTGAAATTTGATCTTTTGATTATTGGTTGTACAAGCTTAATTTGGGTTAGGAAGGGTGATTTGATGATGATTCTCTATGTGGGTAAGATGGATTCTCATGGATTGGTATGGATTCAAGAAATTGTAGGATGAATTTCTGAAATTTAAGCTTTTGATTCTTGGATTCAAGGTGTTTTGGTATGATTTGGGTGGTTGAATCTTTGTAATGATGTGGAGAATGAATTGGATGTGTTTTTATGGCGATTGGGTAGTGTTTTGATGATTGGTGAAGGTTTTATGAAGCTTTAATGGAGTTGAGAGTGTTTTGGGGAAGAAGGAGAAGCTTAAGGATTGAAAAATTCGTAATAGAGCAACCTCCTCACCCTTATAATCTGAAAAACGTGATTTTTTTCTCTCTCTAGCAGCGCGGTGCGGTGTACCGCGGCTATGGTCCGGTGTACCGCAACTTCTCTCGGCAAAAATCTCCCCAATAGCTAGATCTTGAAAAGTTATGCAGTTTAGGCTCAAAGATCACCTGATTTCGACATCCGAGCGTAAAGATATGACTTAACGAAAGTTTCTCAGATTGTGTCCAGTTTTTTTTTTTTTTCAGTGGGGTTGGGCGGTATACCGGAGGGGAGGCGCGGTATACCGCGCAGCTGGTCAGAATCTCCGAAATTTTTTGTTTTCTTTTCCCTAACTCGATTTCTCCAATACCTAATCATCAAAAACACTAATACCTTTCTCAAATATGCAATATTAACTAAAAACAACTAAACTAAACATAAACTAAAAACGTAAAAGACATAAAAACTTAAAAATTGCGGGTTGTCTCCCGTATAGCACTTTTGTTTAACGTCTTTTAAAGTTAGACGTGTTACCTCGATTAAGGATGACGAAATTTCCACCCTTTTCCTCTAATTCCCACGAACTTTTCAGCTCGATTCTTCATAATCATGGATGGTTCCATCCAAGATTTCGTGGGAAGGGGTGTTTCCGGTGGTAGCTCTAATTCATTTGTAGCATTACACTCCTCTGGCAATCCATTCATCTTTTCGGTTTTTAAACTTCGTTTGTTAGAAAGAATGTCCTTTATGAATTTTAGATATTTCGGCATTATCTTGAGAGTTTCTACAAACGGTTGTTTAATCTCTAACTTGTTCACCATGTCAACGAACTTCTTGAATTCTAGGTCATTGTCCTTTCTGACACGTGAAGGGAATGGTGGAGGAGGACATGTGTTGGTTACCACTGGGCTCTCTTTCTTTTCTGGTGTCTTCTCTTGGACACTTTTTTATTCAACTACCTCTTCTACTGTATCTTCTGTTGTTTCTTCTCCCCCCGTTTCTGGAATAGGGACTGGTTCTGGTTCTGGTCTTGGTGGAGGTAGTTGTTTTCCACTTCGTAATTCAACTGCATGACAAACTTTGTTTTCTGGAGCACTAGTATCACTTCGAGTTGCCCTTCTGCAAAGGTTTGAAGTTTATTCACCATTTGTGACACTGTCTGCTCCATCTTCTTAAGCGCATTCTGTGATTTTTGGAATTCTTGCTGGCTAATCTCCATATCTTCAATTATCTTAGCCATGGTTGAATTCGAACTCGAAGGTTGTTCTTGTACGGTTTGCTGCATTAAATAAGGAGGTGGTTCTTGTAAGCTTCATTATAAATCGGCGTTTCTTGATAGATAGGTTGTGGAGGATAATAAGATTTTGGTCGTGGTTGATAATAATCATCATAATAAAGGTTATTATGATAATA
This sequence comes from Nemophila menziesii, assembly GCA_029959085.1. Classification (NCBI taxonomy): domain Eukaryota; kingdom Viridiplantae; phylum Streptophyta; class Magnoliopsida; order Boraginales; family Hydrophyllaceae; genus Nemophila; species Nemophila menziesii. The sequence goes on along the minus strand of JARWIR010000184.1, from coordinate 95,673 downwards.
AGTCTGTTGATCTCCGACCCAATTGTAATTCTGTGGGGGCTGATAATTAACGTAATTTCCTTGGGATTGATAATAACCATCATAATAATGGTCTCTTTGATAAGGCATGAAGGAAATTGAGGCTGGATTATTCATGCAATATTCCCACGAGTGATCTCTTGCTCCACAACTAGGACATGAAGGTGAGGTATGTACTAGATTCCTCTGAGCTAGTTTTCGCGATTGTTCTCGTAATTCCTCAAGTTGTTGGTATAACTCCTTGAGGTTTAGAGATTCCATCATGTATTAGCTTCTTCAGGATCTAATAACACGAAACCTTTATCTCCTAAGAAATCTGCTTTTGCCTAAAAAAATCTGTAAAACAAAAACTAAAAAAGAAAAGCGTAAAATAGAACTAACTAAAATAAAAGCACAAGATAATTGCACAAGGACTAACGATGTAGTCCCCGGCACCGGCGCCAAAAACTTGGTGTGGCCTAAGGTGTGATAAAACGATGATATAATTTAGATGTAAATAAACACCCTAAGCTAGCACGGTTCTGGAAGTATACAGATCGTATGCAAGTTTTAATGAATAAATAAGATTCGTTCCTCAGAGACTGACGAAAGTTAGAGAGAACTTATGCAAATTATCAAGTGCAAATATTAAAGATAGAAAAGATAATACGCAAGAAGAAAGAAGAGATAGATAAATATTTATTTGGTTTTTTAAATATTAAAACTAAACTAATAAACTAAAAACAAAAAGTAAATAAAAGAAAAGAAAAGAAGATAGTATGAAAGTTAGCCTGAGTAAATAGCATGCAATCCCCACTAGTTTTGCCGTTCTAAACATGTAAGAGTGAATTATGTAGTATTTCAATAATCGGTTCCAATTCGCTATCGGTAGTTTCAAATAGGATTTACCTGTGTCAATAAGGCTTCCTAAGCAAACTTTTCATGTAATTGGTAAATAGTCACAAGAACTAAACCATAGTGATTATATAGTTAGGTTGGGTTGTCAGATCAAACCTTGTACTAGACGTTATGTGCTAAACATGTAATTAAACACCGTTGTCAATGGTGACCTAACTACTAGATGGTAATTCTATATGGCCTAGGTTCCACAAGAACACAGAATATAAATCCAAACACATAAACAATGAATAAAAACTATAATTCAATTTAAAACATAGAATTCCCAAATTAGATAGATGTCAATCAAAACTAGGGTTCATACATATATGCTAAAACTCAAGCTAAAAAGAATTAATTCATACTAAGAAGAGGAGGAAAAGAATTACAAAATAAGAGGTTGAAGAAGACATATGGTGTTCTGCTCCTTCCAGACTTCTTCTATTGTGTTGCAGCTTCCTCTTGGCCTTAAGGTCTGGCCAAGGATGATTTAAGAGTGTTAAGAGGTTGTATTTATAGTGTATAGGTTGACCTAATTCGTTTCTTGGAGGAAAGGCCAAGTAATAGACTCCAAGCCCAACTCAAATTCGTAAGGAAATAAAGATAAACACTGCTGGACCGTTTTGGGCATATCTTCTTCGTTATTGGTCGGTTTGAGCTCCATAATATACCAAAAGAATCGTCACAGAATTATCTATGTCCCTATGAAAAGAAATTACCAAAATCGGCCTATTTCTTAGGGTAAATAGCACTTCTTTAGGCGTGTGCTGCAGAATCTCAGATTTAGGCATTTTTTCCTTTTCCTAATTGAACTCTGTTTCCTTCTATCTCCAATTACCATGCATCTCTCTTTCCATATCTTGTAGTCTTTGACTTGGACTCTAATTAATCTCCATAATTATCTTTAAAGCTTCACACTAAATAAACAATTAAACCCAATATGCTCTAAAAATATTATGTTACTAAATCAAGACTCAAAATAGGAAAGTGCACTAAATTAAGCTAAGATCGACCTATAAACTACTAAATAAGCCTAAAATGATGTCTCAGAAATAGATTATATTATCACAAATGAGGAGACATTACCAACATTATCGTCTTCTCTTTCACATGATCTCTTAAGAAGTGAAAATTAAGATCTATATGCTTGCTTCTTCCATGTTGTACCGGATTTTTGGACAACTCGATCTTCGACTTGTTATCCACATAAATAATAGTCGGATCTTCTTGTTCGTGATTTAAATATTTCAATAAATTTCTTAACCAGCTTGCTTCACAAACTGCTGAAGATAATGCAACATATTCAGCCTCACAAGAAGATAACGCAACCACACTTTGTTTCTTTGAAGTCCACGTAAATGCTGTCGACCCAAGAAAAAATATATACCCACTAGTGCTTTTCCTTTCATCTTGATCACCTCCCCAATCACTATCAGAATATCAATACAATATAGCATGTTCTTGATAAGGATAAACTAAACCAAAATTTATAGTACCTTTGATGTACCTCAAATCCTTTTTGTGGCAAGCCAATCAGACTTTTTTGGAGTTTCCATATAACGACTCAGTAAACTAACAAGATAAACAATATCTGGCCTTGTGATCGTGAGGTATCGTAAACTTCCAATTAAATTTTAAACAATGTGGAATTCACACATTTTTCTTCTCCTTCTTTTGTCATTTTCAAACCAGGTGACATCGGAGTTTCTACGGGATTACAGTTTGCCATTTTAAATTTCTCAAGTAGTTCTAAGGCATACCTTTTTTATGAAATACATATTCCGCCTTCTTGTTGATGTACTTCGATGCCAAGGAAAAATTACATAAGCCCAGAGTCTGTCATTTCAAATTCCTTGCACATGGCTTGGTTGAACTGAACAAACATTTCTTCACAATTTCCCGTAAAAAGAAAGTCATCGACATAAAGACATGCAATTAACACTTTACCCATATGATTTTTCTTGGAATAAAGTGCATGCTCAAATGTACATTTGACAAAACCATTTTCAATAAGATAATTGTCGATTCGAGAATTCCACGCTCGTGGAGCTTGCTTTAAGCCATACAAAGCTTTCTTTAATCGGTACAATTTATCTTCTTTACTATTTATGGTAGAACCTTCTAGTTTTTCGATGTAAACTTCTTCTTCTAGTATATCATTCAAAAATGCAGATTTGACATCCAATTAGTGTATCTTCCATTTATGATGAGCTGCAAGCGATATCAACATTCTCACAGTGTCTAGTCGAGCAACAGGGGCAAACACTTCATCATAATCAATTACATATTTCTGTTTGTATCCTTTTGTAACAAGCCTTGCCTTGTAGCGATCAATTTCTTCATTTGTCGTCCTCTTTATTTTATACACCCATTTGAATCCAATAGGTCTATGTCCTTTTGGAAGAGATGTCATTTCCCAAGTATTATTTTTTTCAATTGATTGAATTTCTTCGACCATTGCTTTCTTCCAAGAGTCTTCTTTCACGGCTTCTTCAAATGACAATGTCTCATGATCGGCATAAAGTCATACCAAATTCATCTTTTCAGTTTCTTCATTCTTCATGGCGGAGAAGAAGAACTACCTGTACCTTCATTGTCTTGAGGATTTATAACTTGTTGAGGTGTCATGACAAGCGGTTCTTGATGTTGATGGTTTGTTTCCTTTTCTTCAACTTCAGTTTGATTCTCTTTACTAGAATCTTCTTCATTCCACCTCCAAATTTCTTCTTCTCTAAAAACAAAATCTCTACTCACCACTACTTTGTTTGTTAGTGGATTGTAAAGTTTGTATGCTTTTGACTCCTCGCTATAACCAATAAAAATGCACTTTTCACCTCGATCGTCCAACTTCTTTCTTTTTGCATCTAGAACACGAGCATAAGAAATGCAACCAAAAACTCGTAGATAACTAATATCTGGCTTATAGTTGCTCCAAGCTTCTTGTGGTGTCATATTTCTCACACTCTTGGTTTGACAACGATTTAGCAAATAAGCAGTACATGCCACGGCTTCACCCCAAAAATTCTTCGACAAATTTTTCTCCTTTAACATCGTTCTCGTCATGTTAAGGATGGTACGATTTTTCCTTTCTGCAACACCATTTTGTTGTGGGGTGTATGATGTAGTAAATTTCTTCTTGATGCCTCATTCTCTAAAAAAATCTCAAAATTCATTTGAGGTATATTCACCACCTCTGTCAGATCTAAGGATATTTATTTTGTAGCAACTTTCCATCTCGACGGATTCTTTAAACCTTTTGAAAGTAGTAAAGGCAGCTGACTTCTACTTGATCAAATACACCCATAACTTCCGGCTGAAATTGTCAATAAAATAAATGAAATATTTGCTTCCTCTGATAAATTCAGTTTCGAATGGTCCACAAATATCAGTATGAACCAAGTTCAATGGTGTTTGGGCTCTCCATGATTTTCCACTTTGAAAAACATTTCGTTGTTGTTTTCCCAGAGTACACGATTCGCACACAAATTCAGGCATTTCAATTGAAGGTAATCCACTTACCATATTTGCATTTGACAAGAGCTTCAAGCCACTAAAATGTAAATGACCAAATCGAAGATGCCATTTCCATGACTCATTTCTTATCATTCCTTGTAAACACTCTTCAAAAGCTGTATTTAAATGCAACCGAAACATTCGATAGCTCGCCATTTTGACTTTGGTGATAAGTAGTCCTTGTGCATCTTTCAAGTAATGACAAATATCTTCCATGTGTATTACATAACCCTTTTCAAGTAATTTCCCAAGGCTTAGAATATTACTTTTCATATCGGGTACATAATACACATTTGAAATATATTGTGAAACACCATTCTTTTGTATAATTTTAATCTTACCTTTTCCTTTCACCGGAATCTTGAAGGAATCTCACACGCTTACATTTTCATGAAAATACTCTTCAAGATCTTCAAAAATATCCTTCTTACCACACATATGATTACTTGCTCCTGAATCAAGAAACCATACATCTTGTTCTTTGTTGGAGTCTTTTTGTGCATAAAGTAGTTCGACATCATCATCTTCTTGCTTTTGAGCAAAATTTGATTGATCATCTACTGCCTTTTACAAAATTAACTCACACTTTTTTTCTCTTATTTTTTGTTTCTTACTTTTCTGATATGAAAATTACAAAGGATAGCTAGCTATTTATATTAGTAGATAAGCTATGTAAATTAAATCCTATCTAGAAATATTAAAAGACAGAAGACAAAATTCAATGTATTTCAAAAACTCATCAGTACGTTCATTTGGGCCGTCGATCTTCCACATTCATTGTTCATTGATATATCAGATTCATTCTCCGTTCAAATTCCTTGAATTTTTTTTGACTGTTAAAGATTTCCATGAACTTAGACTTATTTGGGTTTGTGTATTTCAACAATATCAGAGGACATGAAGAAGATCATGACCTTGGTGCGTAGAAAGGGAGAAATAAATAGAACAAACACATTATTTATTTTGTTTATATAATAATTAATGTCTACTAGCTCACTTTTTAAAATAAGTTTTCAACTCTTCGCCCTTATCATATAAGATGGTCCTATTTTATATTTATCTAATCATATTATGAAAAAACTCTTTTGTATGTTTTCGTTTACTAATTGACAGAACCACCAGTGTTATATAATGTCATATGGCTATTATTTAAATCTATAATGAGATTTATTATTATATATAGGATGATATTCTTACCCTAAGAACATAAAAAGTCTAGGCTCTAAAAACTCTTTCTATAAAAATATTCACACTAGCAAAAATTATCAAGTATGTTCAAACTTCATAGAACTATTGTCACTATCACTGGAGTTGAAGGATTCACTTGTGACATTGAATTCGGATGATACAATAAATAACAATTAGAAATATGGGTTTCAGGAACAACAAGAACACCAAAGCGTAAAAGGAATGTAGTACTTCATACATTTTCTGAAGGTCTGTCAAAGGAATCATTTTCATTAAAGTGTGCACACTAGGCTTATCCTTCTCTGCAACCACTGGTTAGTGAGATATCGTGATTACATTAAGCATAGTGATCCCAACAATTTTTAGACAACAATAAGCATAGGTTGATGCATGGAGAAGGCATTGTCCGAGAGTCCAAGTTTAATGGTGTGGATGATATTGTCACACCCCGACATTCCACCAAATAAAGCTCGGGACGAGACTAACGCAAACCTTTTACTTTTAAGCCTGCAAGATCACCCTTCATTTCGAATCTTTTTAAATGTATTCAACAAGAATAAAATCAGATCAACTAAACAAACATTATTGTGATTAACTTACAATATATGTTATTAAACATATTATTATAGTAGTATTACTGATTCATACAAATATGACTAACCAACTATAAAGCAATGAATATCAAGAACGTCTATGTCCTAACAAAATGCACCCAATCGAAACATCCAAACCTATTGTTTGAGAACAAAACATGCTTCAAGATTTCTACACAAACATTGAAGTTTCCACACTCTCCAAAAGGAATAAAATAATTTAAAAAAATGAATGATTGACAAAACAAAGAATAAAAATATAAAATATCATAGTTACGGAATTGACAAAACAATGAAACGGTTGAGAAACAAGCTTATGCAACATATGAGATCGAAACACAAACACATTTATTCTGACAACACCCTAACTCAATGCAACTGAATTTAACTTATCCAATTTCAATCAAAAACTGCATTTAACCCGTGCAGCGCCGGTCAAAAACTGCATTTAACCCGTGCAGTGGCGGTCGAAAACTGCATTTAACCCGTGCAGCGGCGGTCGAAAACTGCATTTAACCCGTGCAGCGGCGGTCGAAAACTGCATTTAACCCGTGCAGCGCCGGTCGAAAACTACATTTAATCCGTGTAGCGACGGCCTTACAATTATGACTTTCTAAGAATTCTTGAACATACGAAACATATATTCTCACAATCAACAATCAGATATTATTATATTCATGCCAATTTATTAATTTATCTTCCCACTTAATAAGGAAAAATACCATGTTTTAATTAAATGTAACATAAAAGGAAAACACTTTATCCAACTTAATACATACTACCTGTACAAATGTAATAGACACAATTTAAGGGCTAGAAAAGGTGCAAGTTAAAATTCTTATGGCCTTCACGTCTAAGGTTATAGTATTTATACATTTGATCATTAAGGGAAGAAAATGATATATCAATCTTGTATACAATGTAACATTGTTGTTTTGCTGACTAGTTTTTCTATTAGAATTATTAATGTGAGAATGAAAATTACCTTATAAGATTGTGTGCTACCCTAAACTCCTCTGTAAAGTATTAGCCGTACCTGGATTTCCACCTAATTTAAAGCTTTATGTTCAAAGCGTAAATACAACGGGATGGTGATGGTAATTCAGCTCCCGCAAACTAGTAAATAGCTATTTTCAAGCATTCAAAGAAACTGAAGCTCAAAAAATAAAACTATTTGTATCATTGATTTGCTATTTAGGCCGAGCCTCAATTTAGGGTTTTAACCCCTCTTCAGAATACTGTTTCTTGGCGTTCTTTTCCAGTCCAAAAAAAAAAAATAATGTCTCCTCCTTCTTTTCTTCTTTTTATTAATATAACTCACTTTATTAGAATTACAAAAATAACCTTCAACTTTTAACACTTTATATATTGACCAACTCTATTTTCAATGGTTACACATTGGCCCTAACTAACGGTAAAATAAATTAGAGATGTTACATTCTCCCCTCCGTACAAAAAGTTTCGTCCTCGAAACTTCAATACTTGAATCATATTCTAAATTGTGCCAACAAGAATAAAGGCATACTGACAAATACAATTCATATTATCGGATATAGCGTATGTAACTATAACCACATAAACTCTATGCATCGGTTACTGAAACAAAATCATATAATGAGAACTTAGAAACAAATCATTATTTTCTCAAGAAGATGCAATTTATATAAACCATCTCTTCAAACCATTTTCAAATCAAATATAGGATTTCGACTTAACGAAAATTCGTAATGTTTTGACAAAGTTCTCATTACCAAAATTTGATCCAAAAATGTTATACATGCTTACTAATCACGTACCATACTTATAACTGGCCGCTACTTAATAGTACATACAAACTTCAAGCATTAATCCATAATACACCATAATTAGTTAATCACTGAGAATTGACCTTCAACTATTGAAATCAAACTGAGATATTTTCTTTTTATTAAATAAAATTACTCCTTTCTTCAAAGGAAAACATAATTTAACATACTATTGATCAATACATAAATTTTGACATAAATTTGCAACAGTAAGCTAATGTAAACCAAAAATGAATTTTCAATTTTTTTTTTTTTTTAATACAATCATATTAAACGTTGCTAACATATAAAGTTGATTACCTCGTTCTTAAAATTTAAATGGAATTGTATGAGTCATTTTTTTCAAAGTTATAACTAGTCTGCACACTTACTGACAAGGCAAGCAATTGAGAATAGACTCCATAGGAAAGCATAACACCGCAGAAGAAGTGGTTTCGTTGAGAACTGAACCTTGAATACCACCTTACTTAAGGTATAACGTAGAATTAGGTAAGGTAATAGCTGTAATGAGCTCTTAGGAAGATGCTGAAGAATACTTTTTTTTAGGATAGAATTAGACCTTAGAACTTTCATGATATTGTACTCACTCATCGAAGATACTGTTGGCTGAAGTCTCCGCAGAAGTGCTGCACCATTGCACCTCAATCATTTGTCTTACATCGCTCTCTCTACAAAACAAGGAGGGATCCTGAATAGTTTTTTTTTTACATTTTTCGCAACACCAATTGCTCAAGGCATGGGATGTCATCCTCACTCTCAATGTTCCATTGTACAATGTTTAACTACTCCAATTTTAATTATTTTGAGTTTAGGGAATTACCCTTCTTCCATATCCTAACTTTTTCCCTCGAGGACAAAGTACCTTGAGCACTTCTAGGTTGGGAAGACTCCCAATACTTGAAAATTCACTCCGGAAAACTCTTGATAACTTCAATTTTTAAGATTTGAGGGGAACTGAAACTGGCAAGATATCTCTTTGCAAAACGAAATGATTTATAATCTCCAGATACTTTCAGTGATTCCAGTTGACTAAGAAGGTTCAACACTGGAATCCAATTTCACTTCTGTAAATAATCTCATCAGGCCAAGAATATGCATTTCAATTTCCGAAGATTTGAAAAGGGTTTTAACAGTTTCTCTACATCATCTCCATAAGCAAGACACTGTGGCGAAAGGCTCCCCAAATTATCTAACATGGACGAATTCTGAAGTAGTTTGTTTTTCAGTTCAAAACAAGGGAAACCAATAATATGTGCATGCCTTAACTTGAGAATATACAAGATTGTATCTGGAACTAATACAATTTCAACTCGTAATCCTTTAAAAAAATCTAGTCTTTACAGATTGGCTATTAAAGACGGAATATGTTCAATGTCCCCCTTGATTGATAGATACCTCAAGTGAACCAGTAATTCAGCTCCATTTAACGAATCTCCGATACTGATGCACCCAAAGTCCAATACCCTAATGATCTTGAAGTTGTGATAAATAACGAAGAATCGTATCTAAAATTTGGGTAACAATCACCATAAGCAAACAATAACAGAGAGCGAGCATTGGGGCCAAAAGGCTTTGCCATAATAAAATGTTTGCGCTTGGAATAAATGCACAAAGGATATTGATCATAAGTTATTAGGCTTGAATATTAGAAGTCTCAGGATCAACACAATCGTCCAACACATCAATATAAGGCGGTGTATAAAGTTTTCTTTCACACCTTTCTCCAAGCAAAAGTCACGCAATAGATCATGAACGCGACATGATTTGGCCCCATCCCTGTATGTATTCTTTGACTGGATTACTAAGTTTCGAACAATTGGATCCACTAATTAATCAGTAGCCACATCCTCAGATTTTTTTTTTAAATCCATAATGTCATTTGTAAACAAGGAAACAAGATGACATTTTATTCTAATTCTGCAATCAAATATGCTCTTAACGAGACACAATCAATATGTCTATCGAGAATTGTATGATTTTTCACGTCAAAACAGAACATTAAATTCTCAACAAAACAAAAGTCACAAAAGATATCTTTTCAGCAGACCTTTATGTTTCAGATAGATAATTAAGGGTTATGTATAATAATAGGCCATCCCCAAATCACTAGATCACATCAAACCATAAAATCGTCAAAGCTAAAACGCGTATGTACTCATAAAAATTTGACAAATTCTAGCATCTCGTTGTATCACAATCAATAATCTTTCCACCTTCTTAGTCAGAATTTTCTTAATAACTCATAACCTACATCATTGTCTCCCAAAAGATCATAACCTAGGCTCTGATACCACTTGTCACACCCCGACATTCCACCAAATAAAGCTCGGGACGAGACTAACGCAAACCTTTTACTTTTAAGCCTGCAAGATCACCCTTCATTTCGAATCTTTTTAAATGTATTCAACAAGAATAAAATCAGATCAACTAAACAAACATTATTGTGATTAACTTACAATATATGTTATTAAACATATTATTATAGTAGTATTACTGATTCATACAAATATGACTAACCAACTATAAAGCAATGAATATCAAGAACGTCTATGTCCTAACAAAATGCACCCAATCGAAACATCCAAACCTATTGTTTGAGAACAAAACATGCTTCAAGATTTCTACACAAACATTGAAGTTTCCACACTCTCCAAAAGGAATAAAATAATTTAAAAAAATGAATGATTGACAAAACAAAGAATAAAAATATAAAATATCATAGTTACGGAATTGACAAAACAATGAAACGGTTGAGAAACAAGCTTATGCAACATATGAGATCGAAACACAAACACATTTATTCTGACAACACCCTAACTCAATGCAACTGAATTTAACTTATCCAATTTCAATCAAAAACTGCATTTAACCCGTGCAGCGGCGGTCGAAAACTGCATTTAACCCGTGCAGCGGCGGTCGAAAACTGCATTTAACCCGTGCAGCGCCGGTCGAAAACTACATTTAATCCGTGTAGCGACGGCCTTACAATTATGACTTTCTAAGAATTCTTGAACATACGAAACATATATTCTCACAATCAACAATCAGATATTATTATATTCATGCCAATTTATTAATTTATCTTCCCACTTAATAAGGAAAAATACCATGTTTTAATTAAATGTAACATAAAAGGAAAACACTTTATCCAACTTAATACATACTACCTGTACAAATGTAATAGACACAATTTAAGGGCTAGAAAAGGTGCAAGTTAAAATTCTTATGGCCTTCACGTCTAAGGTTATAGTATTTATACATTTGATCATTAAGGGAAGAAAATGATATATCAATCTTGTATACAATGTAACATTGTTGTTTTGCTGACTAGTTTTTCTATTAGAATTATTAATGTGAGAATGAAAATTACCTTATAAGATTGTGTGCTACCCTAAACTCCTCTGTAAAGTATTAGCCGTACCTGGATTTCCACCTAATTTAAAGCTTTATGTTCAAAGCGTAAATACAACGGGATGGTGATGGTAATTCAGCTCCCGCAAACTAGTAAATAGCTATTTTCAAGCATTCAAAGAAACTGAAGCTCAAAAAATAAAACTATTTGTATCATTGATTTGCTATTTAGGCCGAGCCTCAATTTAGGGTTTTAACCCCTCTTCAGAATACTGTTTCTTGGCGTTCTTTTCCAGTCCAAAAAAAAAAAATAATGTCTCCTCCTTCTTTTCTTCTTTTTATTAATATAACTCACTTTATTAGAATTACAAAAATAACCTTCAACTTTTAACACTTTATATATTGACCAACTCTATTTTCAATGGTTACACATTGGCCCTAACTAACGGTAAAATAAATTAGAGATGTTACATTCTCCCCTCCGTACAAAAAGTTTCGTCCTCGAAACTTCAATACTTGAATCATATTCTAAATTGTGCCAACAAGAATAAAGGCATACTGACAAATACAATTCATATTATCGGATATAGCGTATGTAACTATAACCACATAAACTCTATGCATCGGTTACTGAAACAAAATCATATAATGAGAACTTAGAAACAAATCATTATTTTCTCAAGAAGATGCAATTTATATAAACCATCTCTTCAAACCATTTTCAAATCAAATATAGGATTTCGACTTAACGAAAATTCGTAATGTTTTGACAAAGTTCTCATTACCAAAATTTGATCCAAAAATGTTATACATGCTTACTAATCACGTACCATACTTATAACTGGCCGCTACTTAATAGTACATACAAACTTCAAGCATTAATCCATAATACACCATAATTAGTTAATCACTGAGAATTGACCTTCAACTATTGAAATCAAACTGAGATATTTTCTTTTTATTAAATAAAATTACTCCTTTCTTCAAAGGAAAACATAATTTAACATACTATTGATCAATACATAAATTTTGACATAAATTTGCAACAGTAAGCTAATGTAAACCAAAAATGAATTTTCAATTTTTTTTTTTTTTTAATACAATCATATTAAACGTTGCTAACATATAAAGTTGATTACCTCGTTCTTAAAATTTAAATGGAATTGTATGAGTCATTTTTTTCAAAGTTATAACTAGTCTGCACACTTACTGACAAGGCAAGCAATTGAGAATAGACTCCATAGGAAAGCATAACACCGCAGAAGAAGTGGTTTCGTTGAGAACTGAACCTTGAATACCACCTTACTTAAGGTATAACGTAGAATTAGGTAAGGTAATAGCTGTAATGAGCTCTTAGGAAGATGCTGAAGAATACTTTTTTTTAGGATAGAATTAGACCTTAGAACTTTCATGATATTGTACTCACTCATCGAAGATACTGTTGGCTGAAGTCTCCGCAGAAGTGCTGCACCATTGCACCTCAATCATTTGTCTTACATCGCTCTCTCTACAAAACAAGGAGGGATCCTGAATAGTTTTTTTTTTACATTTTTCGCAACACCAATTGCTCAAGGCATGGGATGTCATCCTCACTCTCAATGTTCCATTGTACAATGTTTAACTACTCCAATTTTAATTATTTTGAGTTTAGGGAATTACCCTTCTTCCATATCCTAACTTTTTCCCTCGAGGACAAAGTACCTTGAGCACTTCTAGGTTGGGAAGACTCCCAATACTTGAAAATTCACTCCGGAAAACTCTTGATAACTTCAATTTTTAAGATTTGAGGGGAACTGAAACTGGCAAGATATCTCTTTGCAAAACGAAATGATTTATAATCTCCAGATACTTTCAGTGATTCCAGTTGACTAAGAAGGTTCAACACTGGAATCCAATTTCACTTCTGTAAATAATCTCATCAGGCCAAGAATATGCATTTCAATTTCCGAAGATTTGAAAAGGGTTTTAACAGTTTCTCTACATCATCTCCATAAGCAAGACACTGTGGCGAAAGGCTCCCCAAATTATCTAACATGGACGAATTCTGAAGTAGTTTGTTTTTCAGTTCAAAACAAGGGAAACCAATAATATGTGCATGCCTTAACTTGAGAATATACAAGATTGTATCTGGAACTAATACAATTTCAACTCGTAATCCTTTAAAAAAATCTAGTCTTTACAGATTGGCTATTAAAGACGGAATATGTTCAATGTCCCCCTTGATTGATAGATACCTCAAGTGAACCAGTAATTCAGCTCCATTTAACGAATCTCCGATACTGATGCACCCAAAGTCCAATACCCTAATGATCTTGAAGTTGTGATAAATAACGAAGAATCGTATCTAAAATTTGGGTAACAATCACCATAAGCAAACAATAACAGAGAGCGAGCATTGGGGCCAAAAGGCTTTGCCATAATAAAATGTTTGCGCTTGGAATAAATGCACAAAGGATATTGATCATAAGTTATTAGGCTTGAATATTAGAAGTCTCAGGATCAACACAATCGTCCAACACATCAATATAAGGCGGTGTATAAAGTTTTCTTTCACACCTTTCTCCAAGCAAAAGTCACGCAATAGATCATGAACGCGACATGATTTGGCCCCATCCCTGTATGTATTCTTTGACTGGATTACTAAGTTTCGAACAATTGGATCCACTAATTAATCAGTAGCCACATCCTCAGATTTTTTTTTTAAATCCATAATGTCATTTGTAAACAAGGAAACAAGATGACATTTTATTCTAATTCTGCAATCAAATATGCTCTTAACGAGACACAATCAATATGTCTATCGAGAATTGTATGATTTTTCACGTCAAAACAGAACATTAAATTCTCAACAAAACAAAAGTCACAAAAGATATCTTTTCAGCAGACCTTTATGTTTCAGATAGATAATTAAGGGTTATGTATAATAATAGGCCATCCCCAAATCACTAGATCACATCAAACCATAAAATCGTCAAAGCTAAAACGCGTATGTACTCATAAAAATTTGACAAATTCTAGCATCTCGTTGTATCACAATCAATAATCTTTCCACCTTCTTAGTCAGAATTTTCTTAATAACTCATAACCTACATCATTGTCTCCCAAAAGATCATAACCTAGGCTCTGATACCACTTGTCACACCCCGACATTCCACCAAATAAAGCTCGGGACGAGACTAACGCAAACCTTTTACTTTTAAGCCTGCAAGATCACCCTTCATTTCGAATCTTTTTAAATGTATTCAACAAGAATAAAATCAGATCAACTAAACAAACATTATTGTGATTAACTTACAATATATGTTATTAAACATATTATTATAGTAGTATTACTGATTCATACAAATATGACTAACCAACTATAAAGCAATGAATATCAAGAACGTCTATGTCCTAACAAAATGCACCCAATCGAAACATCCAAACCTATTGTTTGAGAACAAAACATGCTTCAAGATTTCTACACAAACATTGAAGTTTCCACACTCTCCAAAAGGAATAAAATAATTTAAAAAAATGAATGATTGACAAAACAAAGAATAAAAATATAAAATATCATAGTTACGGAATTGACAAAACAATGAAACGGTTGAGAAACAAGCTTATGCAACATATGAGATCGAAACACAAACACATTTATTCTGACAACACCCTAACTCAATGCAACTGAATTTAACTTATCCAATTTCAATCAAAAACTGCATTTAACCCGTGCAGCGCCGGTCAAAAACTGCATTTAACCCGTGCAGTGGCGGTCGAAAACTGCATTTAACCCGTGCAGCGGCGGTCGAAAACTGCATTTAACCCGTGCAGCGGCGGTCGAAAACTGCATTTAACCCGTGCAGCGCCGGTCGAAAACTACATTTAATCCGTGTAGCGACGGCCTTACAATTATGACTTTCTAAGAATTCTTGAACATACGAAACATATATTCTCACAATCAACAATCAGATATTATTATATTCATGCCAATTTATTAATTTATCTTCCCACTTAATAAGGAAAAATACCATGTTTTAATTAAATGTAACATAAAAGGAAAACACTTTATCCAACTTAATACATACTACCTGTACAAATGTAATAGACACAATTTAAGGGCTAGAAAAGGTGCAAGTTAAAATTCTTATGGCCTTCACGTCTAAGGTTATAGTATTTATACATTTGATCATTAAGGGAAGAAAATGATATATCAATCTTGTATACAATGTAACATTGTTGTTTTGCTGACTAGTTTTTCTATTAGAATTATTAATGTGAGAATGAAAATTACCTTATAAGATTGTGTGCTACCCTAAACTCCTCTGTAAAGTATTAGCCGTACCTGGATTTCCACCTAATTTAAAGCTTTATGTTCAAAGCGTAAATACAACGGGATGGTGATGGTAATTCAGCTCCCGCAAACTAGTAAATAGCTATTTTCAAGCATTCAAAGAAACTGAAGCTCAAAAAATAAAACTATTTGTATCATTGATTTGCTATTTAGGCCGAGCCTCAATTTAGGGTTTTAACCCCTCTTCAGAATACTGTTTCTTGGCGTTCTTTTCCAGTCCAAAAAAAAAAAATAATGTCTCCTCCTTCTTTTCTTCTTTTTATTAATATAACTCACTTTATTAGAATTACAAAAATAACCTTCAACTTTTAACACTTTATATATTGACCAACTCTATTTTCAATGGTTACACATTGGCCCTAACTAACGGTAAAATAAATTAGAGATGTTACAGATATCGTGTTGGAAAAGGACAAAATATCTACACATTTTTGGAGTTCCTAGGAGAGTGGTTGGAAAGTATACATGCTTAGCATGATATACTAATCGTTCAACTATTGGGACACGGTTACTTTTCAGCAAAACTCCATCAAATTTGGAATCCAAATGAACAATTTAAATTAGTTGATATTTTCCATGGATACTTCTTAGTTAAATATGTAGTATTAGGGGATTTTAAATTTCTGTTGGGGAAGTCGCTGGATGATTTCTATCATTATCTCATCGCAAGAAATTGTCTCACTCCTTTAAGTTGCACATTATGTCAATTACTATGAGATTTGATTAGGTACACATCTCAAATTTATGTTTATGTAGCCTTTTCTTTGCAAGATGGGTGATATATAAGGTTGAAAAAAAAATATATTTATCCACTTACAAAATCTAGGACAATAAAAAACTACCCGTCTTGTTGTTAAGTTTTATATGTTTAACCTTTAAAACCTGGTTTCGAGAATTAGAAAAAAGAGACTTGTAAATCCGAATATGAACACTTGTGTCTTATTTTCTTTAGATGTAGGAAGTCCACGCATTATAAAAATAATTGATCTCCAAATGCACCTTAAACATTAGTTGAGCATGTAGCAACATATGAGATGAATGTGGGTGTTTTTTCGTCCTTAACAATATCAGTGTTGCGAATGTTGGGGTTTCCATATTCTCCTCTATTCCTAAAGGGACCAAGATAAACAAGTGCATGTGGAGTAAAAGGAAGTGAATCTACGGGAAAGAGGGGGAATAAAATAACCAATCATAGAGGTATAATTATGTCAGATGGAGATAATTTAGAAGTTCAAATATCTTGGGCTCTCGTATTCAGGCACCCTAGATCAGATGGATAATTATTTTGAAACAACAAATAACGCTGTTGAGTTAAGTATTAAAGTGCAAAAAAGTTTAAAAAAAGCTGTAAACCCCAAGGGAGCCTCCAAGGTTTTAAACAATATTGTTTATGCTTCTTTTATGGGCTCGATGATAGGATATACCATGATTTCCCTGACATTCTTGAAAATATGAGTTTAATTTTTTAAATAAAAACAAAGAAGTGAACAATTTGGAGAAGGAAGATATGTTTATTTCAACAAATGGTAAAGATTGATTGGTTGGATAGACCAAAGGAAATACAAGCATACAAAGGGGAGATTAAATGTATTAAAAAATGGTCTAGGAAATGATATAATCTTGAGTAATAATGTTTTCAATGAGTTATAAGTGATGTGGTCTTTAGCGTTCACGTGATAGCTGGGGGCCAAAAGATAATGGTAAAATAATGTTGATGAGGCACGAGCAGTTTTTAACATGCAGCTTATATCTGGCACAAAGGGTGACGCCACCGATCAGTAATTTCGGTTAGGAAACAAACAATCTGATATCCTCGTTACGACCTAGGTACCAAATTATAATTATCCATGAAAGTTTGACAGGTATGTTTGACTGAGGATATGGTGATGCTTTCTCCATGAGGGTTTTTTAGGGAAATGCCTATATATTTACATCTTATAAATGTGTATATTAGATTATAATCATTGTGGGTCCTAGATAATATTCTTGTTTGGAATCGCCATGGAGAAATTAATTAGAACTTTAGGTGTATGGCTCGTAAGTTGATGCGAGTACATAAGATTTGGTTGAAAGTAATTGGTCGAAATTTATTCCTTTTAATTTCTGTCTTTTAATTAATTGCTTCTTACCCGTTATTGCTACCCATTCGATTAACACACTAAGTCCCTGAGAACGAACTCAACTTATCATTAAAACTTGCATACGTCCTGTAATACTTGCAGTATTGTGCATGTCTAGGGCGAGAGTGCGTTGTTTTCTGACTTATTATTTATCTTATTTTTATCACACCCTAGGCGACACCAAAATGGAATCTCCGCGTAGGTAAAATATTAACGCAGGGTGAGGATAAGATATGGAGAAGTATCGATAATATTCATTTAGCTTCTACGAGTTTCACATATAGATCTTCCATAGTATCTGTGGGAGGTTTGGAGAATTTTTTTATCCTAAACTCTCGTTTATTCTTACTTTTGAAAGTTGAAACTGAAATGTTTTGGGAAATCACTCTTCCACAATGTTACAAGATCCATGGATTCATACTTCTACCCATGGGGAATTATGTTTCCCTTCTGATGACAAAAGATGAATGTGTGGGAGGTTTGGGTGTTGGTAGACCCACGAGTGGACAATGGGAAAAAATGGAAGATATCTGTATAGGAAGAAGAGCAGAATATGGTAGTCATCCAGTTGGATGGTTGCAAAGTAAAATACTTTTGTTCGAGCTTGGGTATAAAGATTGGACAGTTTACGATATTTGCACCCGAGAAAATTATCCAATTGAATTGGATGAAATCGGTCAACTCGATTCATGCTTTCATATCAACAATTTAGTTCCATTGCCAAGAAAAAGAAAAATATCTCAGGTTGGTTCCTTTGATCTCTCTTCAATTTCTTAGATATTGAGTTAAAGTTAAGATTGTTATTATTTTATTTGACGTTAAACGTGACATAAATACCTCAAAGATATCAGATCCAATCCGAACCTCGACAAGTAAAGTAATTTATTTATTTATATTTTATTTCTGCATTAGTTTTTCTATTGTGTTACTGGTATATACAAATAAAACACAACAATTTAAGGTATTTATGATTCACGCTGTATAAACTAGAAAACATTTTCTTTGTGTTTTATAAACTTTACTTTTGCGAAATTTCTGGGTCTGTGTATACAGAACATGAATATTACATTCTATTTCTTTTCTCTTATTCTTATTCTAATTTCTAGGCTTGTGTATATATATTAGAAGATTACTCGCTTACGAACGTCAGATTTCTATTTCATATGGAATATGGAAAAAATACTGAACAAAGTGAGAAACAACATAAGACAAGTAACAGTTAAAGAACAAAAAACCACCTTATATGATTATTGTTTATCGAATGTATCGAATGACCCACCATGATAACCTACGGGTAATAAGGTAAAACACAATAAATTATTATATTCATTTTTCTCGGATTGCACCGTATTCCGCCACGCATCAAACCACTTTCACGTGTCCTCGTCTCTTTCATGCGTACCTACACCTGTTATATGTAAGATAGTTCCTTTAAATCAAATCGGAAAAAAACCTTTATATAGAACCAAAAAACATTAATTTGTATGTTGAATCGAAAAACCGAATTCTGTAAAACGAAGTCGTTCGATGTTGGTATATAATCAAAATCATTTAGGTTAAACATAATAGCAATCTCCTGCACGCTACCAATCCACGGCGCCCGTTTAACAACTCTCATCCATACGGTCAGATCCACAACCGTACTAAGCCACAGCCTTCTCCAGCATCAAGCATCAACGTACATTTATTCTCAAGATTCAGGTAAAACTTTTGATTTTTTCAATTAAAATTCTAAAATTTATATCTCGTACTAGTTTCGCGACTTTATGTATATAATTGAACCTCATAAACCTGAAGATGAAGATGGCAAATGGTTTTTAGGTATCGTTGTTTAATTCCTTTCAAAAACCGAATCCCATCCAACTAAATCAAATTCTTAAACCAAACACAAAATATGAGACCGGATATCCTTTCCTAAAATCTAAACCATCCGCCAGCAAAACTGAGTTCTACCTTCTATAGATATGGTAGTTTATACTTTTGTTTAAGTTTACCCAGTTTAATTAAATTTTCTTTTAAACGTATTAAAAATTAAAATTTATAAAAATTTAAGATATAATCTATGATGGTTGTTTAATTATAGCAATTAAATGTAAATTTAATGGGTTATTAATGTATAATTTTTAATATATATTTATGGATTTTGCACACAGGTTTAAAATATAACATATTGTCAAGGATAAGACAGTCAACAACAAAAAGATCGATGACCATGCCATTTCAGTCAATCATAATCTTACTAAATTTGTTGAGGTATGAAATACTTAGTAGTTCAGATTAAATGAAATGTTGTGGTGTTTGTAGGTAATGTGCAGTAGACAATAATTTAGATTGTTTTGTTCCATTTCATTTATCATTATTGTTTAGAGTAATTTTGATAAATAGAATTTTGTTAATCATTGTTGTAAAAATTTGAAAAGACTTTAGGCTTACTATTTTTTTAGTTCTTTGTATTCAATCCCTCTCTAGTTTAGGCACTGTCTAGTATGAGCTCACTCAGAATGTACTTGGGAACTCCCCTTGTTTTATACATATTGAATGTTGACTCAAAATACTTATGACACAAACATAAAAAATTTATTTTTTGCATGTATATGTATCAAAATGTTATTTATTAGTGATCTTTAGGGTGTGAAAAATGTTAAGTTACAGAAAATACGAGTTTTGGGCATACTACTTGTACAAGTACATTTTGGTATCTTGTAGTTGCAAAAGTATATTATAATGGAACAAAGTTATGAATTACTTAATTGAATCCATTGAAGCAACAACAGCCGCTATTGAAGGACTTGAATCCACTCCAGGCTGAGGATGAGTGACATCAGAACCAAAGATAAATCCTTATAGTAAGTGCATCTGCCAATCATTTCAAATTGGGTTGTTTTATTCTTGTTTATAATTTATTACTCAATAATTTCAAAGGTGATTTGTTGTGGTCTTAGATATGTTATCTTTGTCCAATTGACTAATCAAATTGATTACTTGTATGAACATTTTGTTGTATATGTTTTTCTGACTTAATTAATATTATGTAAAACAGCTTAGATGAATATTATTGAGATAACATACAATACTTGGCTACCTATTTATTATTTTAATCAAATCATTAACCCCAAATTTGCTAACAAGTTTTTTTAATTAAATGTAGAAAGGGGAGCTTTATGTGATGACCATCCAGTTGGATAGTTGCAAAGCAGGCATATAAAGGCTGGAGAGTTTACAATATTTGCAAAAATCATCCTCCATGCCTAAACTCAGCCTTTTCATACCACCAGTTTAGTTCCATTGCCCAAAAAAAAAAGTACCTCAGGTTGGTTTCTTTGAATGTTTATTATTATTATTGTTATTATTTTGACATTGTATTTATGTTATTGCTAATTACTAGACACATTGGCATGCGTCTGCCACCTGGACGTTGTCCTTGTTGACCTTGCTGAACCAATGGCATGAAAAAGTTGGGGGGCGTCATATTCGGGACTAGGAGGGTCCGACAAAGAAGAGGGTAAAGTTTCAGCAGCCAAAAATAGGTGTGAAGAGAATGGGTGATTTGGATAAAGAATTATTTACATTAGAATGTAAGGAAGGCACTATTATTCTTTCAGAATTGGAGGAAAAGCTAAGGGATCCAAACTGGCATCCTTTTTTAGTAGTTGAGGTTGAAGGTGGTGGCCATAAGGTACTTCACAAACTTATTTGTTTACCAGTTCCCTGTTTTTCTGCTTTAACAAAGTTTTGTTACCTTTGAATGCTTTTTCTTAGGAAATAATTGATGAAGATGATGGAGGACTTAAATATCTCAAGGAAAGACTTGGAGTGAAAGCTTATGAAGCTATGTGTACTGCATTGAAGGAGATGAATTAGTACAACCCTAGTGGTAGGTACCCAGTACAAGAGCTTTGGAATTTTCAAAATCAAAGGAAAGCTACCCTTTAAGAGGGGATATCACATCTTATGACTTTAAAGAGGAAGAGAAGCACAAGTTGAAATATGATTTCAATTTCTCAAGTTAATTGTCTTTTTTGTGTCACTATTTTGCCAAAGGGTTGGGTGAATAATGCTCATGCATACTTTTATACATTTTAGTTACTGTTGCTTGAATCTCCAGGCTGTTTTAGATATCATTAACGTGACTAATTTTGTTTTTAAGGCATAGTTACGGAGGAATATACCTTTTTAGGCCTCAAATTCACAAATGATAATTTTAAGGGCCTAGTTATATGTTATGTTTTTTAATGGTCTAACTAGGGATTTTCTGGTTTCTGGTTACATTTTTAGGGGATACACCCACTATTTTAATTTTTTTTAATTACATTATAAGTCCTTTGTTGAAATTTTATGGTTCTAATTTTCTTACGCATGACCTTTTGTGGCCCGTTAATGGTGATTACCCTTCTGAAAATAGCTTGCTTGAGCGAGCGAATACCTTCTGAAACATACAAAACAGTGAGTGTATACCCCTTGAAAATGCAAAAATGGGGTTCGTAAATACCCACTATTTTTTTTAATTACATATTGAGTCCTCATTGTTCAAAGTTCAATGTTCTTTATTCCTTGTACAGGTGAGTCCAACGTGTTGGTGCTTCCAACGTGGTGGTGAGAACCATACCCACAAAAACAGTGGGTCTATTACCCACTAAAACAACACGATTACCTCCTAAAATGCTTACCCCCTAAAACAACACGATTACCCTTGAAACAGCACAACCGATCTGAATAACTGGTCAGACAACACGAAACAGTGGGTATAAACCCACTAAAATTCCAAATAGTGGGTATTTACCGCCTGAAAATGCATAACAGATCTGAATAAACAGATCTGAGAACGAGTTTTTTGAGAACGATTTTCATGTGGCTCGTTAATGGCGTCAGTTTTCTTGTGAGGCGGAGCAGAAAGAGGGGGAGATTCGCCGGAGCAGGTTGGCCTACGAATGGCCACTGAATGGCTGTGTTATCCGACAGGTTAGCCTCCGAAGGGATGATGTCTCCCTAATTGTTCTTATTTTCGACCCTTGGGAGACATCATTTTTGGTGTTTATTTAATTAATTTGATAGACTTTTGGACTAAATATGCAATAATCCGGAATTCCCTTTTTATTCCTAGCATTTTTACTTTATTAAACTTTTGCGCGTAATATTGGTATTTTTAGTGTAAAGTTTACAGGTTTTAGATGTTAGCTAGGAGAGGAATCCGAGGAGAAAGTCAAAGATCGTGAATTAAGAGTCAAGACTTGAAGACAAAACCCGAAGATATTATTTTTAGAGCTGAAAATCCATTTTCCAGGCCATAGATTGCTGATTTCGAGGTGCTTAAGCGATGATTTAGCTGTTGACCTTTGAAGATAAATCATTCCTTATTGAGTTACGGAACTTTAGCAACTGGAATGAGGTCAATCGGAGTTGTAACGCATCGGGAAAAAGCCGTTTTAGTGAAGGTGTATCAGCAGTTACGGGATTTTGGGCTTGGACATTTAATTAGTCTTTTATTTTCTGGTCCAAGCCCTAGTCCGAATTTATGCTTATAAAAGGAGGTCTGGACTTCTATTTTTCACACAATACATTCTACAAGATTAAACACCAGAGAGAAGCAACAGAAGGAAGAAAGAAGAAGCTACAGAGCTGGAGTGGGTCTATAGCTCCGTTCGTAGTCATTCCAATTCCGGAAATTAGGTTCTTTCAATTTTAATTTTGTAATCAAATATGAATTCCATTTCTTTTAATTTAGTTTTTGCATTTAATATGAGCTAAACTTTACATAGTGCTTGAGAACGCATAATGGGTTAATCCCAATTTGATTTCGTTTTATACATTTGGATTTGGGATTATTATTATTTAAATCAAATTGGGTAAATTGTATTTTTCTTTAATTTGCACTTTAATTACTATTTTTGACCTGATCAATCAATGATAGGACTTAGTATCTAAGCTATTCCAATTAGTGGCGATTGGATCACCTTGACGGGGGGTTTAGGTACCGAACTAGTTAATGAATGTAGGTTAGAAATTATTTGACTCTGACGAGCTTAATTAAACCTATGGCCTTTTGGGTAAATTGAATTTAAGCACTTGAGAGTGGACTATAATCACCCTGACGGGGTTTGTAGCATTTGAGAGTTGCTCCTTAGTCCACCCTGACGGGGGTAAGGAGATTATTGAATCCCGACCAATACAAAATTACCGATTTGTCCCTTAAACAATGTATGAAATGAATGATAGTTAGGAAAACCCTTGCGTCTCTCAAGTACTACATCTCATATTGCGTTTTCACTTATTTTACTTGCGTCTTAGCTTCTACTTGCATTTTAATATTTGTCTTTCATTCATTAGCTTTAATCAACAAAACCAAACAAATATTTTATAATCTTTTATTTTCATAAGTGCATCAATCACTACTTGTTAAACATTGTGATCAACCATCCTTCCTTGGAACGAATCTGTATTATCATACATACTACTTGGGACAACCGTACACTTGCGGTTGTGGTTCGATTAGCCTTTGCATTTATTTTTAGAACACACAAAGGACCACCAAGTTTTTGGCGCCGCTGCCGGGGACGGTAGCGTGTGACCACGGTGTTTATCCTTTAGTGATAGTTGCATTTATTTTTATTTTTTGTTTTTATCAGTTTTACGCTTTTTGCTTGTTTAGTTTTCTCAGGTTTTTAGGTTTGGTGTATGCGAAGGAGACTCTTTAAGGATCTAGAGCCAACACCTCCGATCCTTAATAATCCAGAATCATTAATCAGACTTGCTAACAAGAGAAGGAAAGAACAAGAATCCTCAGAAGTAGAAGAATTAATTCACCAAATGGAGAACATTAATATTCAGAACAATAACGGACAAGCTCAAATCGTGATGAATCAAGATCCTTGGTTTACTAATGGCCCACCAGAAGTCCCATTCCGTGCCCCTGCTATAGGAGTAGGTGCTCCAGATATAAATGTTCCGAAGTTTCGTCCAGATCCGGGTATGATAGCTCAATTCCAAAACTTTGGAAATTTTCGTGGTAGAGTTGGAGAAGATCCTCTTAGAGCAATACAGAAATTCAAACAGATATGTGATTCTTACATCACACAAGGAGTTTCAAAAGAACAGATGTACTACGCTGTGTTTAAATTTTTTGTTATTTATGGAGCAAGTGAATGGCACGATACGCAAGATCCGACGAAAATTACTAATTGGGATCAATTAGAGATTGCTTTCTTTGACAGGTATTACCCAAGTAACATGAGGTTAGATGCTGAATTAGAGTTGACGCAGTTCCGTCAAGAATATGATGAAACTTTGGGTAGGAGTTGGACAAGATTTCAGATGTGCTTACGTAGAGTCCCCAATCATGGCTTTTCAGAACAACAACAATTAAAAATATTCTATAGAGGCCTTGATGGGACTTCAAGAGAGAAATTGGATATGTTATGTGGTGCAGGTTTTCTTCAAGTTCAACCGGCTCATGCTAAAATCATCCTAGAAAGAACAGTCAAGAATGAAGTTGGGTGGAATTCAGTAAGAACACCAGTTAGAGGAGGAGTCAATAATGTTAATATGGAAGAGAAATTTGCTACGCTTGAGAATAAGATTCAAACCACATTAGAACAACAATTGAAACAACTCACTTTAGCCGTGAAAGAAGGTTTTTCGAATAAAAGAGGTGAGGTAAAGGTTGCACAAGAGGTATATGGATGTGAGTATTGCGGTGTTAATGATCATAGTTGGGAAAATTGTCAAAATAACCAAGAATCCGTGATGTTTCTCTCCAACAGAGGTAACTTTAATTCAAGTGGTAATGGATATCAGCCTAACAGAAACCATCCTGGGTTTCAATACTCAAATCCTAATGGGGCAGCCAATCCTACATATGCGTATCAGCCGCGTCCCCAAGGTAACAATTACAATCCAAGACCACAAAATAATTATCAAGAAGGACAGAATCAGGGAAATTACGTTCAGAGACAAGCTCCTCAAGACAATTACGATGACACAATGAATCAGAAAGCCTTACCTGCCCATCCACAAGAAGGAGTTACCCTTCAGAAAACAGTTGAAAGTTTGATTGCTCTTCAGACACAAGCTTTGGAACGTCAAAATGCAGTCGAAGCAAATATGAAGTTGTTACAGAATCAGCTAAGCCAAATTAATAAACAACTGAATCAGCGTCCACAAGGGCAACTCCCTAGTGATACTGAGAATCCAATCCAAATCGAAGACTGTAAAGCTATTACTCTCAGAAGTGGTAAGAACCTTCCTCCACCTCCTTTTCCAGTTATGAAAGAAAAAGAAGTTAGAAAAGAAAAAGAGGTGGTGAATGAAGATAAAGAAGTTGAAGTAGAAGAAGTGGAGAAGTCGAGTGAAGTTCCGAAAAAGAAAGATGATACTATAATAAACCGTCCTCCTCCACCATTTCCATCGAGAGTTCAAAAGAAGGGTGACATGGCTGATTATCAAAAATTCTTTAACAAGGTAAGAGGACTTAGCATAAATATTCCGTTGTTAGAAGCTATTCGAGATGTGCCCAAGTATGCTAAGTTTCTAAAAAGAGCCCTCACCAACAAAAGGCCGTATTGTGATAATGAGATGATTGGTCTCCCTGAGGAATGTAGTGCTATTTGTCAAGGTAAATTACCTCCAAAGTTAGTTGATCCTGGGAGCTTCACAATTCCGATATCTATTGGTAATGAATGGAGAGGTAAGGCACTATGTGATTTAGGTGCAAGCATAAATCTTATGCCCAAATCAGTCTTTGACAAGCTTAATATTGAAGCAAGACCCACTTCTATGGTCTTGCAAATGGCGGATCGATCTCTTGCACATCCAGAAGGCCGAATCGAAGATATCCTCGTTAAGGCAGGTACGTTAATTTTTCCCGCTGATTTCATTATACTTGATTACGACGCGGATAGAATTGTCCCCATTATTTTGGGAAGACCATTCCTAGCCACGGGGCATACCTTGATTGATGTAGAGAACGGAGAAATGATTATGAGAATCCAAGACGAGGAGATGAATTTTAATGTGTTTAGACCTATGAAGTTTCCGGATTCCAAGGAAGAATGTTTTCGTATAGATGTAAGGGAACCGGTAAGAAAAGAGCCAAGTAATGTTGTGGACACTTTAGGGGTGGAGGAAAAAGAGCTACGAAAGAAACCACCAATTAAAGCTCCTCCATATCCTAAAAATCCACAACTCAATCATGCAAAGAAGAAAGAGAAAACACGTACCACGAAAGTTCCGAAGGAACCTGAGAAAGAAAGAAAGAAAAAGGGGTTCAAAGTAGGTGAAGAAGTAGCTATGAAGAAACCGAACCCCCATCCAAAGGTACGTGAACCCAAAAGTTCTTGGATAGGACCATTCATGGTCGCGAAAGTTATCGCAGATAAACTAGTGGGAATAAAAGCAAAGGGATGCAAATTTCGAGTTGCGAATATTGACAACCTCACTCACTGTTGGGGATGTTATGTCAATGACTAGTGAATGAGGTAACACGTCGAGCTTAACGACGTTAAACAAAAGCCAATTCTTTGTATATTAGCTGAGTTTTTAAATTTTTGCAATTTAGAATAGTTTGATTTTCGTAATTTTAGTGTTTATTATTAAGAAATGAGGAAGGGTAGTTGTTTTTGATGATTTCAGGGATAAAAAGGTCATGAGTTTGGGGTCGAAAAGGCGAAAATAGGAGAAAAATTTGTGGTGTTCCAGGGGCCAAACCGGGTCCCCGCATTTGCAAATGCGGGTACTTGGTTTCGAAAACTAAAAATTCTAAATTTCTGATCCAGCGTCTTGGGTCCCGCGTTTTGCTGCGTCACCACTGCATTTTGCTGCGTTTTGGATTCGCGCCATCGACACAAACCGGGTCCCCGCATTTGCAAATGCGGGTACCCAGTTTCGGAGCTGTACTTTTCCAAATTCTCTGACCCGGCGTCTTGGGAGGTTGCGTTTTGGTGCGTCTTGGCTCGCGCCATCGACGAGAATGCGGGTACCCGCATTTGCAAATGCGGGAACCCGGTTTCGAAGGGCAATTCTCTGACCCCGCGTTTTGGGTCCCGCGTTTTGAGGTAAAAAAAAAAAATTATTATTATTATTGTCTAATTCCCAAGCGGAAAGTCGTCTACTTGCGTCAAAAAAAAATAAAAAAAATAAAAAATTATTTTTTCGCGTCGACACAGCGACGCGAAACTGGGGCCCCGCATTTGCAAATGCGGGTACCTGGTTTCATCTGTGACAGGGCCGTTTGAAGCTTTTTAACCCTAGATTTTTACCTCTTTCTTCAAACCAGCCTCCAAAAACACTCCAAAAACCTAGAATCTTCCGAAATTATCATCTACAACCACATAATCATCATATCCTACCCTCTTCCACCACAATAACATACAATCAATTCATCTCCTATCCAAATCACCATGAAATTCCAACTTTTCTCCACTTGTTCTTCATCCAAGCTTCAAATAAAATCCAATTCCCTCTTCCCACACATCAATTAGCCTTTACCCATCTCATATTCCACCATAATCTTCAAGTCTTAAGCCTCAAAACATCAAAGTTCTAAGCCTTAGCTTCTCACTATTTGAAGTTTTGAGTTTGGGGTGGAAAGAGATGCCTATCAGAACCGGTTTCATGTGTGCTTATCGAAGGAATTCTCCAAGAAACAGAAACGCTTTTGGTGCTATTCAAGAACAAGCTATTGAGATTCCTATTTCACAAGACTTAAGAGGTTCAAATTAAGGCTAATCCGAAGAAGAGAGAAGTGATTGAGGAACCTGAAAGTGAGGAAGAAAATGATCCGATGATGAATTGAAATAAAAAATCAAGGTGTTGGAAGAGAATCAGGATACGAGGTGCGCTATTTTGGGAAACGTTACAAACAAGTTGAACTTTACTTGTTCAAAGCACAACTTACGATGTCTAGACGCAAGATAAAGTTCATGGACGCAACACCGAAAACCAGCCACACGCTGGTTCAGATACGTTTTCTATCCCTTCACATTTAGTGTAAATTATGTTATTTCTTTGAGTCTTTTCGAGCCGTGGGGACACGACTCATTTTTGAGTATGGGGTGGGGTTCGTTGCCTCATCCCAGTTTTTATGTGTTATTTGTTTTATTTGCTTTCAATAAAATAATTTTCGGAGTTGCGTTTGACTGTAGAAGATTTTAAATGTCCCTTTAAGCATACTTTCGATGAATCTATGATAGTAAATAGTGGACTTTAGGGATTGATATAAAACTCTCTTACAATTGCATGCGAACATAGGTAATTGATAGGAAAAATTAATTAACAATGCAAATGAAGTAAGCTTGTACTCAAGGAATATGTTTGGTGTGTAGAACGTGAAATCCTAATTAGTAGAGAACCCACCTAGATATGAACTAAAGACAAGCTATGTACTTAGGAAAATGATAGGGGCAGTTCTTTGTTAGCCATTTGTGCCTTTTTAGCCTTCTATCCCTTGTATTAATTATTATCCGTCTTAGCCCACTTTGAGCCTTTAGCCTTTTCTTTGTAGCCACGATATAAGCCATTATCCCTTAGATTATTAGGCATGACCATATGACCCGCACTTGAATCACAATCCTGAGACATGTCTCGAGCTTGAGTTTGGGGTGGTGGGACCACATATGGGGGATTTAATGGGTTGGGATTGATGTGTTTTGTATTGTAGCACAATTGCAGATGATATGTACTTGTAACCCTTTGCCGGGAATGGAGAAAAAAATTGAAAAAGAAAGAAAAAATGAAAGAAGTTGAAAATTCATACAGTAGGAACCGGGAACCCGGATTCGTCAAAACCGGGAACCCGGTTTGCTTCTGTACAAAAAAAAAGAAAAAAAGAGAAAAGAAAAGAAAAAGAAAAATATGAATGAATAAAACATCCGGCAAAGTGGAATTTTCTGAAAATCATCTTGTTAATAGTGGGTAGACATGGGACGCTAAATTGTTGCGTATATGGGTGAGTGAGAACATCTTTTGAGCGTTAACTCAAGCTCGAGGACACTGTTGATGGTAAGTGAGGAGAGAGAGCCAAAAGCTCACTTCAAATTTACCAAATATACATCCACACCCGTCCTTAAGCCAATATTATAACCGTAAAGACCTCGTGATTCCTAAGTGCATAGTGAATTTATGATTCTGTTGATAGGGAATACACTAGGTGGAGCGTTCAAAGCGAGTTAGGATTAATGACCACCCTATAGCCATCATACAGAGATGAGTACAAGTGTAACCTTCAAGCATTGCGACTTTAATTTTATGATTGAGATTATTTAGGTTTGATGTTGCATGATTAGTGTATGTGTATATTAGTTTCTGGAGTTTGCTATATGAGATTTATTTTGAGAATTGGTTTAGGGTTTATTTGCTAGCTTCTATTTTCTCTTGCATCTACTTCATTCCCCTTGTTTTTAGTTTTGCTTTGTCGGGACGACAAAGGTTTGAGTTGGGGGTCTTGATGTCTCCCTAATTGTTCTTATTTTCGACCCTTGGGAGACATCATTTTTTGTGTTTATTTAATTAATTTGATAGACTTTTGGACTAAATATGCAATAATCCGGAATTCCCTTTTTATTCCTAGCATTTTTACTTTATTAAACTTTTGCGCGTAATATTGGTATTTTTAGTGTAAAGTTTACAGGTTTTAGATGTTAGCTAGGAGAGGAATCCGAGGAGAAAGTCAAAGATCGTGAATTAAGAGTCAAGACTTGAAGACAAATCCCGAAAATATTATTTTTAGAGCTGAAAATCCATTTTCCAGGCCATAGATTGCTGATTTCTAGGTGCTTAAGCGATGATTTAGCTGTTGACCTTTGAAGAGAAATCATTCCTTATCGAGTTACGGAACTTTAGCAACTGGAATGAGGTCAATCGGAGTTGTAACGCATCGGGAAAAGCCGTTTTAGTGAAGGTGTATCAGCAGTTACGGGATTTTGGGCTTGGAAATTGGGCTTGGACATTTAATTAGTCTTTTATTTTCTGGTCCAAGCCCTAGTCCGAATTTATGCTTATAAAAGGAGGTCTGGACTTCTATTTTTCACACAATACATTCTACAAGATTAAACACCAGAGAGAAGCAACAGAAGGAAGAAAGAAGAAGCTACAAGAGCTGGAGTGGGTCTATAGCTCCGTTCGTAGTCATTCCAATTCCGGAAATTAGGTTCTTTCAATTTTAATTTTGTAATCAAATATGAATTCCATTTCTTTTAATTTAGTTTTTGCATTTAATATGAGCTAAACTTTACATAGTGCTTGAGAACGCATAATGGGTTAATCCCAATTTGATTTCGTTTTATACATTTGGATTTGGGATTATTATTATTTAAATCAAATTGGGTAAATTGTATTTTTCTTTAATTTGCACTTTAATTACTATTTTTGACCTGATCAATCAATGATAGGACTTAGTATCTAAGCTATTCCAATTAGTGGCGATTGGATCACCTTGACGGGGGGTTTAGGTACCGAACTAGTTAATGAATGTAGGTTAGAAATTATTTGACTCTGACGAGCTTAATTAAACCTATGGCCTTTTGGGTAAATTGAATTTAAGCACTTGAGAGTGGACTATAATCACCCTGACGGGGTTTGTAGCATTTGAGAGTTGCTCCTTAGTCCACCCTGACGGGGGTAAGGAGATTATTGAATCCCGACCAATACAAAATTACCGATTTGTCCCTTAAACAATGTATGAAATGAATGATAGTTAGGAAAACCCTTGCGTCTCTCAAGTACTACATCTCATATTGCGTTTTCACTTATTTTACTTGCGTCTTAGCTTCTACTTGCATTTTAATATTTGTCTTTCATTCATTAGCTTTAATCAACAAAACCAAACAAATATTTTATAATCTTTTATTTTCATAAGTGCATCAATCACTACTTGTTAAACATTGTGATCAACCATCCGTCCTTGGAACGAATCTGTATTATCATACATACTACTTGGGACAACCGTACACTTGCGGTTGTGGTTCGATTAGCATTTGCATTTATTTTTAGAACACACAAAGGACCACCAAGGGAGGCAGGTGGCGTGGATCTGCTGAGATGGCGGCGAGATTTGTTGGTGGTGCATCGGTGACAGGAAGCTGAAGAGGGAGGAGGGGTGAAGACGGCGGTTCTTCTGGTGTGGGTGGGATATAGAGCGAAGAGAGAGAGAGAGAGAGGGATAGGGGCGGGGTTTTTGGTGCGGCGTTATTCTTGGTGCTGCTCCGATCTTGAATTGGGGCTGCAGTGTCGAGAAAGAAATGGGGGAGGGGATTTGTTTTTTATTTTCTAAACCTAATGGGAGAGGTAGTTTTATATGCTAGTTGGAGTCAAATTGGTATTTAGTTTAGGCTTTTATTCAATAAACAAGAGTGTATTTGGGCCCTTATAATTCTTTTACCCGAATATGGCCATCAACTGTTATTAAGCTTTAAGCTAACGGTGCTATTTTCTTGTTATAATGTCATGCGTCGTCAAATTAATATATATATATATATATATATACTGTATGAAAGACCCACGACAGTGACGACACCCAAGATTTAAGGTCATTTTCCAACTGGTCAAAAAACAAAGGTTGTAGCGAAAAATTTGCCACGTTTCATTCATAGAGACTTTTAGAAAATATTGGACAACTGAGGATCCTTATCCATAAACAAAGCCTTGAGGGAGATAACAAATGACAAGCAAAGAATTCGTAAATCTTTTTCCTTCATGAACCCTTGATCGAATAACCATGTCTTCCGAGACATAAGAACTTGTATACAAACAATTCTTTGAGGTACCAAGAGTTATCAGGCTGAATTTCATGTGTTCTTTAAGAGTTGCCAAAAAACCTGTTCATCTCAGTAGTATATTCATTACAAATCATGTGTTTGATCTAAATGCCCCAAATGATACGACTGATCAGAGATGATCTCCCTTCAAGCGTGATTCAGAAATCAATATTTTATCATAAACATTCTCCCATCAGAGACGAGAAGTATCCATGATATATTCAGGTAAACAAATATTTTTTCAACTTAACATGCCACCAACATTTCAACCTAATACGAAAATTACCAATCTCGGAGAAAGAAAGAAACAACCAATGTGACACGTCATTTTACCTAATTTGTATTCAACCCCTCTCGAGTTTGGGTAGTGTCTAGTATGAGCTATCCCATACTTTTTTCGCTCACTCAAAATGTACTTAGGAACTCCCCTAATTTGAATATGGTTTAATCGCCTTAGTACAAATTGGGTTGTTTTATTCTTGTTTATAATTTATTACTCAATCATTTCAAGGGTGATTTATTGTGGTCTTAGATATGTTATCTTTGTGTAATTGACTAATCAGATTGATTACTAGTATGAACATTTTGCTGTATATGTTTTTCTGACTTAATTAATATTATGTAAAACAGCTTAGAAGAATATTATTGAGATAACATAGAATACTTGACTACCTATTTATTATTTTAATCAAATCATTAACCACAAATTTGCTAACAAGTTTTTTAATTAAATGTAGAAAGGGGAGCTTTATGTGATGACCATCTAGTTGGATGGTTGCAAAGCAGGCATATAAAGGCTGGAGAGTTTACAATATTTGCACTGGAGAAATTCATCCTCTATGCCTAAACTCAGCTTTTTCATATCACCAGTTTAGTTCCGTTGCCCAAGAAAAAGAAAAATGCCTCAGGTTGGTTTCTTTGAATGTTTATTATTATTATTATTATTATTATTATTATTATTATTATTATTATTATTATTATTATTATTATTATTATTATTATTATTATTATTATTATGACATTGTATTTATGTTATTTCTAATGACTAGACACATACCTGGATCAGGCTGTTGACCCTGCACGCCATATGGACGCTGTCCTTGTTGACCTGGCTGAACCATTGGCATGAAAAAGTTGGGAGGTTTCATATTCGGAACAAGCTGTTGCTGATAACCAAAACCAGGCTGCCATGGAAAAGGAGATGAAAACATCAATTAAGATCAACCATAAAATTCTAACTATGTAATTATTTGTTAGAAAAGAATAATTAATTACTTGGGGAGTGAGAATAGCCTGTAGAATATCTGACGCCCCACCCAACCCAGGACCAGCGAGAGGATACATTGGCATACGAGCATCAACTGGAAGTGCCATTGCAATCGGACAAAGCGGAGGGAGAATACATTAGCAAACACGTTAATTGTATTACCATTTAGAGCAAACAAGAAGAATCAAATAGTCCCTGTAAATTTGCTATTTGATCCTTTTCAAAGAACTGATGTTGTAACCATTTAGGAGGTGTTGTTCTTTAGCTGTATAAAAAAAAATTTCACTAGGTGTTTTGTATTCTTCATCTTATTTTGATTTGCAAAGTAAAGTGAAATAATTATTCCTTTACTCATCTGGTTAAATTTCAAGTTTTGATACGCATATCTTTTCAGCTAGTTTTATATCTTTCGATTAATTATCATGAGAGATAATAACTTGCCTATGAATGTTTCTTAAGTTACAAACTGCATAGATGTAGTTGTAGAAGATGTACAGAGGAGTCAACATATAAACAGTGGATAATACACTGTTTATATGTTGACATTGGCTTATTGGCCTAAAGATGTACACTTTTATTACTATACTATTTATATTTATTAGGGAGGGCAACAGATCGGATTTTTGCAAAAAAATTTAAAACCATGTCCATATCCATTTAATTTATCAAAAACCAAATCCTAACGGATTTAACCATCGGATTTACTTTTTAAAACCGTAACCGAATAATTTAGATTCGGTTTTAAACGGTTTTTCGAATTTTAACCATAACCAAACTATAACTTTATAAATATATTGAAATTTTTTAAATAAAATCACAAATCTAAGAAAAATCTATAAAATATATAAAATATTATGTTGATTCATAACTAAATAACATATTTGTTACTTTTTTTGTTAAATTTAATATTTAAATTTTAGTTCTGAGATATGAAAATAATTTTTTATCTATTATTATAAAATTTACAAAAATAGATGATAATAAACGGATTTTTGGTTATTCGGTTTTATTTTTATCTAAAACCATAACCTAACGGATTTAACCATCGGTTACACTTTTGAAAACCATAACCTAACGGTTTTATCCATGGTTGCATAATCGGCTTTTTATCGGTTCGGATTTTCATCGGTTTCGGTTTTAAATCATAACCATTTCCATCCCTAATATTTATAGTCAGATTTTGTCTATTAGTATTTTTCTCATTTTCGACACCATTACTGATTTGACAGTCAAGAAGTGCTATCAACAAGTGCTAACCCCTCCGATCATGACCCTTGTCCGATTTTAGGTCATCCAAACCACCAAGAGATAAATCCTTAGACCACCATTAAGAGAAGTTTTGAAACATATTTTGACATTTACCACAAAAGAATAAATAGACGCACCGCCCGATGTCCCACCAAACGCCATGATGTAGTCGCTTTCTATAGCCAAGAATGGAGGCCCCCAAGGAAATAACATCAAATCTCCCACAACACCGAGCGACAACACCCTACGTAGGGAGAATAATTTATGTATCCAGAAATAATGTATCCAAAAGTAACCAAATATCTACCAACCATTTAGTCGTCGAGGATAAGACAATGTATCCAGAAGTAACCAGATAATTTGAGCGCATACTACGCCAAGCTATATAACAACTACACAATTAGCAGGTGCATCCCACTTGGGATCCTCCAATCATGAAAGTACCAGACAATACCACTATCTGGAATGAAAGCGCTTACCCCCGAGCTCCCCGAGATGATGATTTTACATAAGCGAGAGTAGAGGAAGGAAATGCTATGCGTAGTAAAGGGATCATCGGTTAGAAGAAGCACGAGCATGCATGACAAAATCTTTCAAGCCTATCGAGTATTTATTATATACACAACGAGCCCTTTCTCGTGGGTAATATTTGACGCTCCCATTCGGTGCAAACTCAAGCCGCCGAAAATCATGTTCTTTAATGGCTTGAAAACCCAGACACTCACATAAACACTTTTCAGTGGTACATAAAGATCATCACTGGATCAAATGTTTTTTTATTACCGTGCTTTACCCTTGACCTTATCGGGTAACATGCAAATATGGTACTCGAAGTTAGAGACGCATTCTATAGAGACTTTTCCTCAACTAGCCGATAAGCTGCGCTCTCAATTTCCAAACCAAAACGAGAGAGAGAGAGAGAGAGAGAGAGAGAGAGAGAGAGAGAGAGAGAGATGAACTGACATTATCATATAAAATTCAGTACTCCAAACATGAAATTATTTCATGTTTTGTTCAGTGAATTCTGCTGAACACACAGTTTTACAGTTTAAGTCTTTATATTATGTGTAAATTACACTGTAATGTCCTTGAATTACAAAGTTTATCTATAATTGCACTGTATTTATCAAAAAATTCACTGTAAGTCCTTGTTTATCTGTATTTGACAGTTATACTTCAATTTTTTTTCGATTTAATTGCAGTATAGGTCCCTGTTTTACAGATTAATCACGTTTAATCACTTCAATCCAATTTTCATTCATATTAATCACGGTATTTGATCACATCCATCACAAAATCCTATTTTAAACCCTAGAAGCTTCTAAAATCGGTATTTACTATCACTATTTTACTTAAACAAACATAAATTAGTAAGAAATCATACAAAATCAACATGAATCACGCAAAAAACTGTTACAAAACTAAAAAAAATCTAAAAACCTCAAAATAAACTCAAAAAGTAGATTATATTTTCACTTACGTATGGTTTTCTTTTGGATTTTGAAGTTTAATCTTTGCTTTCGATGATAGATGTTGTTTCCTGCTTTGTTTCACAGGAGTACGCTTCCCTTTTACGTCGTTCACTGTCGATTTTGCCTTTCACCGTCGTCGCTTTTCGTCTCCCGCTCTCTCAAAGACTTCTCGTTTCTTTAGGGTGTGTTTTATGTGTGTTGTGTGTGTTTGGTTTTCTAATTTTATTTTTATTTTTTTAATTACTATGTATAGGATTATTTTGGGACGTGGCTATTTTTAGAAATAATTTTTTTAATAGACATTTCTTTTCTTGATTTATTGTTCTTGATATCAATCAATTTATTTTCTTTCTTTTACTCTAATTTACATCTAATCAATTTACTTAGGAACAAAAATAAATAAATTTACTTTATCCTGTTTGTACAAAGTCTCATTTACTAAAATTCGCAGTCCCGCCCAAAAAGAGAGAGAGAGAGAGATGGAGGCAGAGCAACCGGAAAGGAGCGAAGCGACGGAATCAATGAAGCTGGCAATAGCAGTGGCGCTTCTCCAATCAAAGCGTCTCCAAAATCAGCAACCTCCACAATCTGACGCTCTTAAATGGAAACGCAAGGTTCATCTATACCTTTAGCTTCTCATTCTTAATTTATGAAATAAATTATCAGGCCAAGGAGTGTAAGCAAGAGATTCTTAAGCTTCATGACGATCTCAAACTAGCTCAAGGTACTTCCTCTTCTCCTCTAACATTAATGGTTTCGTGTTTGTTACTGTTAACCTCAGCTAATTTATGTTATTATGGTGATTGTTATGTTTTAAGTTGAGCTACAGTATATAGCACTCTGTTTAATTTATATCTACTATTATTTAGATGGCTTGCAGTATGATTTGTTTCCACAAAGTGCGTCTTGCAAATGCTATTTCTTTGATAATTTGGGAACCGATCTGATGCTAGATTCAATGATGTTTTGCGCCGCAGATTTCTTAAACAAGGTTTATTTCATTTTCTTTTAAATTATAAATTTTTGAATGTTGAATTTTGAATTTTTTGAATGCATCAGTTAGAATCAACGAGCAAAGGAGAAAAAGAACTGGTAGCAGGTCACAGCAGCTGGGCACTTCAGGTAAAAAGGCTTTCCCTGGAATAGTTTAATTATTGTCTATGTGACAAGTTTCATTGATTTGTATAAGATTAATCACAGTTTGAATTCGATATCAATTTTGCATTGTCTTCTTTGTTAATAATACAGATTATAATAGTGAAAGTGAAAAAGAGCAGGTAAGAAGTTCAACTAATTTTCTGGTGGAGCTTTGTGAAACTGTCACTCCAAGAAATGTGTGTTGCTCTTCTTTTTAATGCTTGTTTTTCATCAACTATAGTTGTAATATAAGTTCATTTATTTGATAGGTGGAGCTGGGTAATTTTAAAAATTTGTCACATCTGGCTGTGGAATTCATTCTCGGTAATATTTTCTCACTGTCTGGAAGATTAGTGAACACTGTCTGGAATAATGTTTAGTACGTAGTTTTGTCATGATTGCTATACAAAATTGTGAAAGAGATTGTTAAAAGACTTTAACTGTGTAGCAGGCATTACTTAAAAAAAATGGATATGCAAGAAAGTGAGGCTCGATGAGCTACTGATACAAATGTTGCTCTTATCAAGGTGGATATGCAAAACAAATGATATAAGTCTTTTAAAATGATAATAGCAGTCACGGTTTCATGGTTCTGCTCTGAGTTTTAAATAGGATTAGGACCCGGAAGACTCAGCTTGACTAACTTTGAGTATCTTTAAACTGTTCATGACTGCATCAAAAAAATTGGGGTTTTGACAAAGCGGTTTCGAAAATACAATTATTTTAATTTGTGCACAAGATATTTTTCTAAGCTGGGAATTTGTAATGTATATATTACCTATAATTCATCTCATCTTGGTATGAATTTCATATATTTTACAAGGTAGATTAGGTGACGATACTTTGAATTAAAAATATTTGTAGAGATTAGAATGTATGGATATTGTAAACTACAATGAAGTGGTTTGAAGTGTACAAAATCAAAGCTATGTTTCAGCTGTTGACACGTTTTTATTCTTACACGTATCAGGTTTTCTGACCAACATGAATGTGTCTGGACACTTTCTTTCATTCCCTTTAAAGTCTGTGAATTTAAGAGATCATAAATTATTTCTTATGGAAACAGATAATATGGATTATGTCATAAATTATTTCGGTAGAGAGATAGGTGGTGCCAATAGAAATTTATTACCAATTTATCAGTTAAAAAGCCAAACATATCTTGCTTCCGAGTGCTGAGTTAGCTCGGATTCCAAGAAGGGAAGGCTTCAGGATCAATTCAAATAGATGCAATTTTTGTTCAAATTAGCCGAAGAAACAATATGTAACCTTGAAGGAATTGATTATGTCAACAGTTTAGTGGGTGCATTGATGCAAATAGCATAACCTGGAATAGAAATTAGTTCTTCGTTTCACATCCGTGTAGTTAGATTTGGTTGATTATCATTTAAATATTTTTTTATAATTATTATGATTTTTTCGTTTAGCATTTTTCTTTAATTTGTTAGCATTAATATATTACGTGTGAAAGTGTAGCATTAGTCCTGCAAAGATAAACATGTTGGATAAGACTAATACTTTAATAAATTCATATGGCAAATTCAGGTGTAACAATATACTGGATATCAGATATCAATACTACGAAGAGAAGTTAATTAAATTTTTTTGTTTTTTGTTTGTTTCTTAATTTCTTTTTAGTTCCTCAGGGTTTGAATACTTCTATTTGATGTTTGATGCAATATTGCTTATCTTTACTTTCTGGTTCTTTGACCACAAATCAGCAAAGTAGATGTCTGTTCCAAAAGAAAAAGTTCAGCAAATTATATGTGTGTGTTCTTAAACTATGTACTTTGTGCAATATTTGCTGCATTATTTCTAAGTACCTTCTTCTATAAAGCTGTAATAGCCCAAATAGGATTATAAAGTGTAATTGATACAGATATATTCTTACTCGGTAAATAAGGAAATGTTTTATTGGACTTAAGTAATATGGCTGGGCCTATTGGCCTATTAAATGAATTAGATTTAGGTTATAATGATAAGTATAAAAATAAATCAAGCAAGAAGGTTTCTAAGGGAGAATTTTACATACGCTGCAGCAGGAGGCGCGGCCGAAAGTTTGAAAAAGACAACCCAAGTGCTTTCTCTGAGAAATAGTGAATTTCGTGTAGAAGACGCGTGAAGGTAAGTGGGTTTAATTCTCACCTTCCATAAATTTATATATATGCTTTGAAAACATTCTAGTTCATTCGGTATCTTATTCTTAGATTCTAAATAATTAGGGTTGATAATTTAAGAAATTAGATCGATGGTTAATAACGTAATATTCTGGAATGTCCTGTATATCAATGAGAAAGGTGCCTTATAGAATAGAAAAAGAATTGAGGAAACATAATGTAATATGTTTAATTTGCCTTAACACGCAATGTGTAATATAAGTAGGTTACCTTATTGGTGCAATGAGGAAGTAATATATTCATATGAAAGTGTAGAAAATTGCAGTAAGAAAGTTATATGCTTATCCATGAATTAATTAGTTACACAATGAATATAATTGATTAAGTTTTAACGGATAAGACTTAAATGAACTTTGACCCTTGGCGGGGGATAAATAGCCAAATTCTGACCCTTGGCGGGGGATAAACGGCCAAATTCTGACCCTTGGCGGGGGATAAACAACCTACTGACCCTTGGCGGGGGATAAACAGCTGACTTTTACATCTTAGCAGGTATAAATAATTGAATTTTGATCGTTGGCGAAGAACTAGATAATCAATATTGATTTTAATTGTTATATTTTAAGATTCTTATGGTATAATTAGTAGCATGGAAAAACATCTTTGGTCTCAACTTATATTGGTAGCTACTTCTGTTCTTTTAGTTAAAGTGTATTAATGTTCGAGTGGGTTTGTTACTGCTATGGTATTTGGAGATGCCTGACACCTAGTACTAATTGTGATCGGACAATAAATTAATACTGTTTTGTAGTCAAGCTACTCAAAACAATACTATATCTGATATAAATAAACGTAAATGTTATTGCAATTAAAGGCATGCTAATTGTATAAACTTTTAAACAAACTATGGGTTGTTTTAACTAATTTAAATGTAGATGTACACGTATATTTTAACAGTAGCAAGACATTTTTTTTTTGTGAATTACCCGTTACTGAGATTTGTCTCATTCTTTTAAAAATGTGTTCCTTGCAGATAAATAGACTTCTTGGATGCAACTAGTAAGGATTGAGTGGCCTAATTTCAATAAAGCGCTGAGATATTCTAGCATAATAAATAGCAGCTTTCTGTTTTATTTTAGTGAATGTTATTCGTAGGACTTGATTAAATGTTTTCGATAAACAAATACAGTGATTTATTATTTCGGAGATATTTTCTTTGATTGAAAATAATTACTTATT
This sequence comes from Nemophila menziesii, assembly GCA_029959085.1. Classification (NCBI taxonomy): domain Eukaryota; kingdom Viridiplantae; phylum Streptophyta; class Magnoliopsida; order Boraginales; family Hydrophyllaceae; genus Nemophila; species Nemophila menziesii. The sequence goes on along the minus strand of JARWIR010000184.1, from coordinate 54,652 downwards.
TCGAGGATTATGATTTAGATATTTTGATTACTTACTAGTATCGTGTGATGAATTTAAGAATTGATAATAGTGTCTTGCGTTCTTAGGGAGACTACCCTCCTTAATACGCGACATGTTGCGCCAATAATGTCCTCTTAGGTCGGGGCGTGACAGGTTTGGTATCAGAGCCTAGGTTAATGACATAACTAACTTGAGATTTGGATACAAATAATTATATGCTAGCTGTATATAGGTTATGATTACATTTTATGTGGTATAATTATATTTATGTGATGATATGTGATTCCATTGTTAACTTGAATGTTGTGATGTGTCATAGATAAAACTAATGGGTTCTAAGAAGAGAAAGAATGTTACGATTGCCAGCAATAGTCAAGATCAAGAATCGGAAAGTGAGAAAGCTTTGGACATGGATGAAAATGATAGTGGGGAAGATTCTGATGGAGTTGCTGAGGCCCTTTACCAACGCTTAGCACGTAGGGTTCGCATGGAAGCAAGGGAAGGAATGGACGAGACATCAGCATTAGAGAAATTTATGCACATGCGACCACCATATTTCCAAGGGAATGAGGAACCCCAGGAAGCTGGAAGATGGTTGTCCACCATGGAAGGCTTATTTCGAACTCTGAAGTATGAGGATGAGAGAAAGGTTCGTTTTGGAACTCACATGCTACAAGGTGTAGCTATGGATTGGTGGAATATGAGAATGGAAGGAGTTGAGGAAGATTCAACAAGTTGGGCAGAATTTCGAAAAATGTTCGAGACTGAGTTTTTTCCACGATCGTATCGAACTCTGAAAGCACTCGAGTTTGCCAACTTGACACAAGGGAAGATGACTATTTCCGAGTATTCAAGAAAATTTGTGGAGTTATCACGGTTTGCAACACGTAGCGATGAAGAAGAAAAGGTTACAAAATTTCAAGAAGGGCTAGATGTGAACATCCGTATACACATGACGTCTCGTCAATATGTGACCTTACGTGAGTCTATCGACACTGCTATAATGGTGGAAAGAGACGTAAAACTCATGCAACAGACACACGATAATAAGAGAAGGGATACAAGTAGTTGGAATCAGCGAAAGGGGGAACCACCTATGAAGCAACAAGTGACTAATCAGTGGAACAAGGGTGCACCCAAGTGTCCAAGGTGTGGAGCAGGACATAATCTCGAGAATTGTAGGTGGACTACTGGGTCTTGCTTTAATTGTGGGGTGAAGGGTCACCGTGTCAAGGATTGCCCTCAGCGTGTGGAGGATTCCAAGGACAAGGAACAAAAGATCGATGGGAAGCTGTCTCAAAATCGTACTCGTTTTTATGCCCTCTCCCGTGGAGACACTCAGGCCTCAGAGGACGTAGTTTCAGGTATTCTACCTATTATGTCTGTTTATGCACATGTTCTAATTGATTCTGGTTCAAATTACTCCTTCGTGACTCCGTCTTTTGCTTTCCTTCTTAAAATTTCACCAACTATTTTTGAACCTGCATTATGTGTTGAGTCTCCCATGGGGAATTCTGTTGTTACCAATAGAGTGTATAAGGATTGCTTAGTTAAAATTAATGATCATGACCTACTCGCCAATCTCATAGAGTTGGAAATGAAGGATTTTGATGTAATATTAGGGATGGACTGGTTGTCTGCTTATCATGGCCATATTGATTGTTTTCGGAAGAGAGTAGTATTTTGTGTACCTGGGAAATGAATTGGTCTTTGTTGGAAGGAGTCAACAATCGCCCAAACTTGTGTCAGCTGTAAAAGCTAGGAAGTTGATGATGCAAGGAGGATTAGCATATTTAGCGTGTGTTGTAACTTCTACAGTGGATGAGATTAAATTGGAAGGTATTCCGATCGTATGCGAATTTCCCGACGTATTTCCTGAAGAAATTCCAGGACTTCCTCCTAATAGGGAAATTAAATTTGAAATTGATCTTGCCCCTGGATCAGGGCCTATCTCAAAGGCTCCCTATCGAATGGCACCAGCAGAGCTTAAAGAATTGAAAATTCAATTGGAGGAGTTACTCGAAAAGGGTCAAATTCGTCCTAGCGTATCCCCGTGGGGTGCTCCCGTATTATTTGTAAGAAAGAAGGATGGGAGTATGCGATTATGTATTGACTATCGTGAATTGAACAAAATAACTATTAAGAATCGCTACCCGTTGCCAAGAATAGATGATTTGTTTGATCAGTTACAAGGAGCAAAGGTGTTTTCAAAGATAGATTTGAGGTCAGGATACCATCAATTGAAAATTAAAGACGAGGACATAGCAAAGACAGCATTTAGGACCAGGTATGGTCACTACGAATTTGTCGTTATGCCGTTTGGTCTCACGAATGTACCAGCTGCATTTATGGATCTTATGAATCGTGTCTTCAAGCCCTTTTTGGATCAGTTTGTAATTGTGTTTATTGATGATATCTTGGTGTATTCAACGGATCATAACACTCATGAGATGAACTTAAGAACAATATTACAGGTTCTTAGAGAGCAAGAGTTATATGCGAAATTGAAGAAATGTGAATTCTGGTTGTCGGAGGTGTCCTTTTTAGGACACGTAATCTCAGAAAAAGGGGTTTCCGTAGATCCACATAAGATTGAGGCTATTACCACTTGGCCAGCACCTACATCAGTGACTGAAGTGCGTAGCTTCCTTGGCCTGGCTGGATATTATCGAAAGTTCGTAGAGGATTTTTCGCGTATAGCTACTCCATTGACAAGACTATTGAGGAAGGATGGTAAGTTTAATTGGACCTCTGATTGTGAAGAAGCCTTTCAAGAATTGAAACAACGTTTAGTTTCAGCACCAGTATTGACATTACCAAGCGGGTCAGAAGGATTCTCTATTTATAGTGATGCATCACATGGAGGTTTGGGATGTGTATTAATGCAACATGATAAGGTTATCGCTTATGCTTCACGACAATTGAAGGGTTATGAGCAGAACTATCCGACCCATGACTTGGAATTGGCAGCAGTAGTATTCGCTTTGAAAATATGGAGACATTATTTGTACGGGGTTACTTGCGAAGTGTTCACTGACCATCAAAGTTTGAAGTATCTTTTTACGCAAAGAGATTTAAATCTAAGGCAACGAAGGTGGCTGGAATTAATAAAGGATTATGATTTGAAAATACAGTATCATCCCGGAAAGGCAAATAAAGTGGCTGATGCCCTAAGCCGGAGGACATATAGTAGTATGGCGTCATTACTCACGTCACAAAGAGAGCTACTTGATGAGTTTGAAAAATTAAGACTTGAGGTATCTCACAAGGAGGGTGGTGCTACTCTAGCACACATCACCTTACAACCGACCCTAGTAGAAAGGATTAAGGTGGCACAAGGAGAAGACCCGTACCTAGAAAGCATTCGCAACCAGTTAGGGGGTGGGGAACCAAAAGATTTCCAAGTTCATGAGGATAATACCTTAAGGTTCAAAGGAAGAATATGTGTACCCCACAACCCAATCATTAAAAGAGAAATATTGGATGAGGCCCATGTGTCTCATTTTTCTATACACCCCGGAGGGACAAAGATGTATCATGATTTGAAGGGTCATTTTTGGTGGAGAAACATGAAAAGGGAGGTCGGAGATTATGTGTCTAAATGTCTCACGTGTCAGAGGGTTAAAGCGGAACATCAAAAGCCCTCGGGTTTATTGCAGCCACTGAGTATTCCGGAGTGGAAGTGGGAGTGTGTGGCTATGGACTTTGTGACCGGATTACCCAAAAATAAAGGAAGATATGATGCTGTATGGGTTATTGTAGATAGATTAACAAAATCAGCACACTTTTTGCCCTTTCGATATGGGACAGCAATTGACACCTTGGCCGAATTATACATCACTGAGATAGTGAGACTTCATGGGGTCCCAAAGGAAATTGTTTCAGATCGGGATACAAGATTTACCTCTCATTTTTGGAAGAGCTTTCAAAAATGTATGGGGACAAAATTGATGATGAGTTCCACTTACCACCCTCAAACAGATGGACAAAGTGAGAGAACGATACAAATTTTAGAAGATATGTTGCGAGCGTGTGTGTTCGATCTTGGAGATGGTTGGGACAAGCACCTAACCCTTGTGGAGTTTGCTTATAATAATAGTTTTCAGGCAAGCATTGGTATGTCTCCATTTGAGGCACTTTATGGAAGAAAGTGTCGCACACCATTATATTGGGATCTTGGTGAGAAGAAATCGTTAGGACCCAAATTGATTGAAGAAACCGAGGAAAAGATTAAGATAATTCGAGCCAGAATTAAGACAGCTCAAGATCGTCAAAAGAGTTGGGCGGATATCAGAAGAAAAGATATGATTTTTGAGGTAGGAGATCATGTGTTTGTAAGGGTATCACCAACAAAAGGGGTTGTGAGATTTGGTAGTCGTGGAAAGCTGAATCCGCGTTATATTGGACCTTTTGAAGTATTAGAAAATATCAGAAGTGTGGCATATCGTTTAGCCTTGCCACCATCTCTTGCAGGAGTGCACAATGTGTTTCATATTTCTCAATTGAGAAGGTATATACCTGATCCAACCCATGTGTTACGCCATGAGGAGGTGCATTTAAGAGAAAACTTGACTTATGAGGAAGAACCTGTTGGTATCGTTGATCGAAAGGAGCAAAATCTTAGAAGGAGAGTGATTACTTATGTCAAGATTCACTGGAGAGGTCGATCAGAAAGGGAGGCAACATGGGTGTTGGAAGAAGAAGCGCGCACAAAGTATCCCTACCTCTTCCTAGACCAAGGTACGTTAGTTTCGGGGACGAAACTTTCTTTAAGAGGGAGAGGATGTAATAGCCCAAATAGGATTATAAAGTGTAATTGATACAGATATATTCTTACTCGGTAAATAAGGAAATGTTTTATTGGACTTAAGTAATATGGCTGGGCCTATTGGCCTATTAAATGAATTAGATTTAGGTTATAATGATAAGTATAAAAATAAATCAAGCAAGAAGGTTTCTAAGGGAGAATTTTACATACGCTGCAGCAGGAGGCGCGGCCGAAAGTTTGAAAAAGACAACCCAAGTGCTTTCTCTGAGAAATAGTGAGTTTCGTGTAGAAGACGCGTGAAGGTAAGTGGGTTTAATTCTCACCTTCCATAAATTTATATATATGCTTTGAAAACATTCTAGTTCATTCGGTATCTTATTCTTAGATTCTAAATAATTAGGGTTGATAATTTAAGAAATTAGATCGATGGTTAATAACGTAATATTCTGGAATGTCCTGTATATCAATGAGAAAGGTGCCTTATAGAATAGAAAAAGAATTGAGGAAACATAATGTAATATGTTTAATTTGCCTTAACACTCAATGTGTAATATAAGTAGGTTACCTTATTGGTGCAATGAGGAAGTAATATATTCATATGAAAGTGTAGAAAATTGCAGTAAGAAAGTTATATGCTTATCCATGAATTAATTAGTTACACAATGAATATAATTGATTAAGTTTTAACGGATAAGACTTAAATGAACTTTGACCCTTGGCGGGGGATAAATAGCCAAATTCTGACCCTTGGCGGGGGATAAACGGCCAAATTCTGACCCTTGGCGGGGGATAAACAACCTACTGACCCTTGGCGGGGGATAAACAGCTGACTTTTACATCTTAGCAGGTATAAATAATTGAATTTTGATCGTTGGCGAAGAACTAGATAATCAATATTGATTTTAATTGTTATATTTTAAGATTCTTATGGTATAATTAGTAGCATGGAAAAACATCTTTGGTCTCAACTTATATTGGTAGCTACTTCTGTTCTTTTAGTTAAAGTGTATTAATGTTCGAGTGGGTTTGTTACTGCTATGGTATTTGGAGATGCCTGACACCTAGTACTAATTGTGATCAGACAATAAATTAATACTGTTTTGTAGTCAAGCTACTCAAAACAATACTATATCTGATATAAATAAACGTAAATGTTATTGCAATTAAAGGCATGCTAATTGTATAAACTTTTAAACAAACTATGGGTTGTTTTAACTAATTTAAATGTAGATGTACACGTATATTTTAACAGTAGCAAGACATTTTTTTTTTGTGAATTACCCGTTACTGAGATTTGTCTCATTCTTTTAAAAATGTGTTCCTTGCAGATAAATAGACTTCTTGGATGCAACTAGTAAGGATTGAGTGGCCTAATTTCAATAAAGCGCTGAGATATTCTAGCATAATAAATAGCAGCTTTCTGTTTTATTTTAGTGAATGTTATTCGTAGGACTTGATTAAATGTTTTCGATAAACAAATACAGTGATTTATTATTTCGGAGATATTTTCTTTGATTGAAAATAATTACTTATTTCGAGGATTATGATTTAGATATTTTGATTACTTACTAGTATCGTGTGATGAATTTAAGAATTGATAATAGTGTCTTGCGTTCTTAGGGAGACTACCCTCCTTAATACGCGACATGTTGCGCCAATAATGTCCTCTTAGGTCGGGGCGTGACAGGCACTTATTTTTAATTCACATATTAGATGTTTGTATCCTTAAATTACGTAAAAAATAGAATGTACTTGAATTATTTAAAAGAATCTGAATTATTTTGAAAATAATACATTGTACTTGAAGAAGGTAGAAATAAAGACAAACAGCAATATTAATTGAATCAAAAATCCAGAGATACTGAAATTAAACTGTGATTATCAAGCTAGTTTACCTCTAACCTAATTTTTTCACATGTCTTCAACCTTCTTCGGCATTTCACACCTTTTTCCTCAGAACTTAAACTGAAAAGCCCTCGTCTCTAACAGCTTCCCTATCCCTTCAATCGGGAGACCTTTAGTGTCAGGAACGAATATGAAAACAAACAGAATTCCAAAAACAGCTATAACTCCAAATATAAGAAACGTCCATGATGTCCCAATGGCTTCGAAACAGATTGTGCGACAATAAGATTAGATATCCAGTTAGCCGTTGCAGCTATACCTCCACAGACTCCTTTAAACCTTAACGGGTATATCTCAGAATTAACAATCCAGAAAACTGTTTCCATTCCAGAAGAAGAAAAGAATATGATTTAAAGCCTCAACCGATAAGTGCCACCCACCCTACTTTATTTGGACATCCCATAGTGTACCATGACCTGCTTCTCCTCGACACATATCCTGGATTGTGTTATTCGAGATTAAACAAACCCCTGGAAACATCTGCTAATGAGACTGCGTATGTATTAAGTCCCCTAGATTGTACTAAAAGTAAAACATACATTACTAGAAGATGAAGAACATAATCTACAATACGAGGAATCTTGCAAACACTTTTCATTATAGAGGACAAGATTCGAAAACAAGTAATTAATGTGATGAAGAAATATCTGTTGGTCCCAATATAAAGAAGAACAAGAAAAGAAGATTAATACAACTCTACTTACTTATATTTCTTAATAAAACTTTTACACGCTACTGTCTTTTACAAAATAAACTCACACTTTTTATCTCCTTGTTTTTTGTTTCTCACTTTTCTATATATGAAAATTACAGGATAGCTAGCTATTTATACTAGTAGATAAGCTATTTAAATTAAATGATATCTAGAAATATTAAAAGACAGAAGATAAAATTCAATGTATTCCAAAATTTCATCAGTACATTTATTTGGGCCATCGATCTTCCACATTCATTGTTCATTGATATCTCCATTCAGATTCATTGATTTTTTTCTTGACTGTTGAAGAGTTCCATGAACTTAGACTTATTTTGGTTTGTGTATTCCAACACCCCCTTCAAACCAAAATAATCTTCACACGGACCAATGATCTTAACTTCTTGAAAGTTACTGTTGGTAATGACTTTGTGAAAATATCAGCAACTTGTTCTGAAGTGTTACAGTATTCCAATATTATTGTCTTCTCTTTCACATGAATTCTTAAGAAGTTAAAATTAAGATCTATATGCTTGCTTCTTCCATGTTGTACCGGATTTTTGGACAACTCGGGACTTGTTATCCACATAAATAATAGTCGGATCTTCTTGTTAGTGATTTAAATATTTCAATAAATTTCTTAACCAGATTGCTTCACAAACTGCTGAAGATAATGCAACATATTTAGCCTCACAAGAAGATAACACAACCACACTTTGTTTCTTTGAAATCACCCACTAGTGCTTTTCCTTTCATCTGTATCACCTCCCCAATCACTATCAGAATATTCATACAATATAGCATCTTCTTGATAAGGATAAACTAAACCAAAATTTATAGTACCTTTGATGTTCCTCAAATCCTTTTTGTGGCAAGCCAATGAGACTTTTTTGGAGTTTCCATATAAAGACTCAGTAAACTAACAAGATAAACAATATCTGGCCTTGTGATCGTGAGGTATCTTAAACTTCTAATTAAATTTTAAATAATGTGGGATTCACACATTTTTCTTCTCCTTCTTTTGTCATTTTCAAACCAGGTGACATCGGAGTTTCTACAGGATTACAGTTTGCCATTTTAAATTTCTCAAGTAGTTCTGAGGCATACTTTTTTGTGAAATACATATTCCGCCTTCTTGTTGATGTACTTCGATGCCAAGGAAAAATGACATAAGCCCAGAGTCTGTCATTTCAAATTCCTTGCACATGGCTTGTTTGAACTGAACAAACATTTCTTCACAATTTCCCGTAAATAGCAAGTCATCGACATAAAGACATGCAATTAACACTTTACCCATATGATTTTTCTTGGAATAAAGTGCATGCTCAAATGGAAATTTGACAAAACCATTTTTAATAAGATAATTGTCGATTCGAGAATTCCACGCTCGTGGAGCTTGCTTTAAGCCATACAAAGCTTACTTTAATCGGTACAATTTATCTTCTTTATTATTTATGGTAGAACCTTCTAGTTTTTCGATGTAAACTTCTTCTTCAAGTATACCATTCAAAAATGCAGATTTGACATCCAATTGGTGTATCTTCCATTTATGATGAGCTCCAAGCGATATCAACATTCTCACAGTGTCTAGTTGAGCAATAGGGGCAAACACTTCATCATAATCAATTCCATATTTCTGTTTGTATCCTTTTGTAACAAGCCTTGCCTTCCAGCGATCAATTTCTTCATTTGTCGTCCTCTTTATTTTATACACCCATTTGAATCCAATAGGTCTATGTCCTTTTGGAAGAGATGTCAATTCCCAAGTATTATTTTTTTCAATTGATTGAATTTCTTCGACCATTGCTTTCTTCCAAAAATCTTCTTTCACGGCTTCCTCAAATGACAATGTCTCATGATCGGCATAAAGACATACCAAAATTATCTTTTCAATTTCTTCATTCTTCTTGGCGGAGAAGAAGAACTACCTGTACCTTCATTGTCTTGAGGATTTATGACTTGTTGAGGTGTCATGACAAATGGTTCTTAATGTTGATGGTTTGTTTCCTCTTCTTCAACTTCAGTTTGATTCTCTTTACTAGAATATTCTTCATTCCACCTCCAAATTTCTTCTTCGCTAATAACAACATCTCTACTCACCACTACTTTGTTTGTTAGTGGATTGTAAAGTTTGTATGATTTTGACTCCTCGCTATAACCAATAAAAATGAACTTTTCACCTCGATCGTCCAACTTCTTTCTTTTTGCATCTAAAACACGAGCATAAGAAATGCAACCAAAAACTCGTAGATAACTAATATCTGGCTTATAGTTGCTCCAAGCTTCTTCTGGTGTCATATATCTCACACTCTTGGTTGGACAACGATTTAGAAAATAAGCAGTACACGCCACGGCTTCACCCCAAAAATTCTTCGACAATTTTTTCTCCTTTAACATCTTTCTCGTCATGTTAAGGATGGTACGATTTTTCCTTTCTGCAACATCGTTTTGTTGTGGGGTGTATGATGTAGTAAATTGTTGCTTGATGCCTCATTCTCTAAAAAAATCTCAAAATTCATTTGAGGTATATTCACCACATCTGTCAGATCTCAGGATATATATTTTGTAGCAACTTTCCATCTCGACGGATTCTTTAAACCTTTTGAAAGTAGTAAAGACAACTGACTTCTCCTTGATCAAATACACCCATAACTTCCGGCTGAAATTGTCAATAAAATAAATGAAATATTTGTTTCCTCCAATAGATTCAGTTTCGGATGGTCCACAAATATCAGTATGAACCAAGTTCAATGGTGTTTGGGCTCTCCATGATTTTCCACTTTGAAAAACATTTCATTGTTGTTTTCCCAGAGTACACGATTCGCACACAAATTCAGGCATTTCAATTGAAGGTAATCCACTTACCATATTTGCATTTGACAAGAGCTTCAAGCCACTAAAATGTAAATGACCAAATCGAAGATGCCATTTCCATGACTCATTTCTTATCATTCCATGTAAACACTCTTCAGAAGCTGTATTTAAATGCAACCGAAACATTCGATTGCTCGCCATTTTGACTTTGGTGATAAGTAGTCCTTGTGCATCTTTCAAGTAAAGACAAAGATCTTCCATGTGTATTACATACCTCTTTTCAAGTAATTGCCCAAAGCTTAGAATATTACTTTTCATATCGGATACATAATACACATTTGAAATATATTGTGAAACACCATACTTTTGTATAATTTTAATCTTACCTTTTCCTTTCACCGGAATCTTGGAGGAATCTCACATGCTTATATTTTCATGAAAATACTCTTCAAGATCTTCAAAAATATCCTTCTTACCACACATATGATTACTTGCTCCTGAATCAAGAAACCATATATCTTGTTCTTTGTTGGAGTCTTTTTGTGCATAAAGTAGTTCGACATCATCATCTTCTTCCTTTTGAGCAAAATTTGATTGATCATCGTGGTTACGATATTTTTTCCAACATTCGGATGCATAGTGCCCATATTTGTGATAATTGTAACATTCAATATTTTTGCCGTTATCTTGTCCACAACCTCCTCTTCCACGAGCTCTTCCTTGTCCCCGGAAAAAATTATTTGTGTTATTTTGCTGATTTTGATTTTGGTTGTCAAAGTTTCCTTGACCTCGACCTTGACTTTGACCTCGACCTCGAAAGTTATTTCCTCTACCACCACGTTGAGATCCACGACCTCGGCCTCTTTGACCATTAATGTTAAGCTTTGATTCCAAAGCTTGCTCAATCGGGACATCATTAGAATCCTTTTTCATTCTTTGCTCGTGCACTTGTAAGGAACCCATCAACTCGTCTATTGTGCGTTCATCCAAGTCTTTTGACTCTTCAATTGCCACGACAATGTGCTCAATTTTTTTGGTGAGTGATCGTAGTATTTTTTCTACCACTCGAATTTCTTCTATTTCTTCTCCATTCCTTTTCATTTGGTTTATTATAGATAATAGATTAGAACAAAATTCAGAAATTGATTCACCTTCTTTCATTTTGGCACTTTCAAAATCACCACGGAGTGATTGTAAACAAACACGTTTAACACAATCTACTCCTTTGAATTGAGTTTCAAGTTTATCCCATGCTTCTTTGCTCGTTTCTTCTTCAGCAATCTTCTCGAACATGGATTCACCAACACTTTGATAAAGAAAATATAAAGCTTTCTTATCTTTCTTTCTCGTTTCTCTTAAAGCATTTGCTTGTTGTGCATTAACATCAACTCCTTCCTCTGGTTCATCGTATCCACTTGTAACAATCTCCCAGAGATCATATGATCCAAAGAGAGGCTTCATTTGAATTCTCCATTTATCATAATTTTTCAAAGTAAGCTTTGGTAGTTGAGTTTGCACAAAACCATTAAACATGTTGTTTCACGTACCTTGGCTCTGATACCACTATATTGGCCCTAATATAAAGAAGAACAAGAAAAGAAGATTAATACAACTCTACTGTACTTATATTTCTTAATAAAACTTTTACAGGCTACTGCCTTTTACAAAATTAACTCACACTTTTTCTCTCCTAATTTTTGTTTCTTACTTTTCTGATATGAAAATTACAAAGGTTAGCTAGATATTTATACTAGTAGATAAGCTATGTAAATTAAATTCTATCTAGAAATATTAAAAGACAGAAGACAAAATTCAATGTATTTCAAAAACTCATCCATTTGGGCCAGCGATCTTCCACATTCATTGTTCATTGATATATCAGATTCATTCTCCATTCAAATTCCTTGAATTTTTTCTTGACTGTTGAAGAGTTCCATGAACTTAGACTTATTTTGGTTTGTGTATTTCAACAATATCAGAGGACATGAAGAAGATCATGACCTTAGTGCGTAGAAAGGGAGAAATAAATAGAACAAACACATTATTTATTTTGATTATATAATAATTAATGTCTACTAGCTCACTTTTTAAAATAAGTTTTCAACTCTTGGCCCTTATCATATAAGATGGTCCTATTTTATATTTATCTAATCATATTATGAAAAAACTCTTTTGTATGTTTTCGTTTACTAATTGACATAACCACCAGTGCTATATAATGTCATATGGCTATTATTTAAATCTATAATGAGAATTATTATTATATATAGGATGATATTCTTACCCTAAGAACATAAAAATTCTAGGCTCTAAAAACTCTTTCTATGAAAATATTCACACTGGCAAAAATTATCAAGTATGTTTAAACTTCATAGAACTATTGTCACTATCATTGGAGTTGAAGGATTCAATTGTGACATTGCATTCGGATGATACAATGAATAACAATTAGAAATATGGGTTTCAGGAACATCAAGAACACCAAAGCGTAAAAGGAACGTAGTACTTCATACATTTTCTGAAGGTCTGTCAAAGGAATCATTTTCATTAAAGTGTGCACACTAGGCTTATCCTTCTCTGCAACCACTGGTTAGTGAGATATCGTGATTACATTAAGCATAGTGATCCCAACAATTTTTAGACAACAATAAGAATAGGTTGATGCATGGAGAAGGAATTGTCCGAGAGTCCAAGTTTAATGGTGTGGATGATATCGTGTTGGAAAAGGACAAAAAATCTACACATTTTTGGAGTTCCTAGGAGAGTGGTTGGAAAGTATACATGCTTAGCATGATATACTAATCGTTCAACTATTGGGACACGATTACTTTTCAGCAAAACTCCATCAAATTTGGAATCCAAATGAACAATTTAAATTAGTTGATATTCTCCATGGATACTTCTTAGTTAAATATGTAGTATTAGGGGATTTTAAATTTCTGTTGGGGAAGTCGCTGGATGATTTATATCATTATCTCATCGCAAGAAATTGTCTCACTCCTTTAAGTTGCACATTATGTCAATTACTATGAGATTTGATTAGGTACACATCTCAAATTTATGTTTATGTAGCCTTTTCTTTGCAAGATGGGTGATAAGGTTAAAAAAATATATATATTTATCCACTTACAAAATCTAGGACAATAGAAAACTGCCCGTCTTGTTGTTAAGTTTTATATGTGTAACCTTTAAAACCTGGTTTCAAGAATTAGAAAAAAGAGACTTGTAAATCCGAATATGAACATGTGTGTATTATTTTCTTTAGAAGTAGGAAGTCCACACATTATAAAAATAATTGATCTCCAAATGCACCTTAAACATTAGTTGAGCATGTAGCAACATATGAGATGAATGTGGGTGTTTTTTCGTCCTTAACAACATCAGTGTTGCGAATGTTGGGGTTTCCATATTCTCATCTATTCCTAAAGGGACCAAGATAAACAAGTACATGTGGAGTAAAAGGAAGTGAATCTACGGGAAAGAGGGGGAATAAAATAGCCAATCATAGTGGTATAATTATGTATAGAGATAATTTAGAAGTTCAAATATCTTGGGCTCTCGTATTCAGGCACCCTAGATTAGATAGATAATTATTTTGAAACAACAAATGAAGCTGTTGAGTTAAGTATTAAAGTGCAAAAAAGTTTAAAAAAAACTGTAAACCCCAAGTTAGCCTCCAAGGTTTTAAACAATATTGTTTATGCTTCTTTTATGGGCTAGATGATAGGATATACCATAATTTCCCTAACATTCTTGAAACTATGAGTTTAATTTTTTAAATAAAAACAAAGAAGTGAACAATTTGGAGAAGGAAGATTTGTTTGTTTCAACAAATGGTAAAGATCGATTGGTTGGATGGACCAAAGGAAATACAAGCATACAAAGGGGAGATTAAATGTATTAAAAAATGGTCTAGGAAATGATATAATCTTGAGTAATAATGTTCTCAATGAGTTAAAAGTGATGTGGTCTTTAGCGTTCACGTGATAGCTGGGGGCCAAAAGATAATGGTAAAATAATGTTGATGAGGCACGAGCAGTTTTTAACATGCAGCTTATATCTGGCACAAAGGGTGACCTAGGTACCAAATTCTAATTATCCATGAAAGTTTGACAAGTATGTTCGACTGAGGATATGGTGATGCTTTCTCCATGAGGGTTTTTTAGGGAAATGCCTATATATTTACATCTTATAAATGTGTATATTAGATTATAATCATTGTGGGTCCTAGATAATATTCTTGTTTGGAATCGCCATGGAGCAATTAATTAGAACTTTAGGTGTATGGCTCGTAAGTTGATGCGAGTACATAATATTTGGTTGAAAGTAATTGGTCGAAATTTATTCCTTTTAATTTCTGTCTTTTAATTAATTGCTTCTTACTCGTTATTGCTACCCATTCTATTAACACACTAAGTCCCTGAGAACGAACTCAACTTATCATTAAAACTTGCATATGTCATGTAATACTTGCATTACTGTGCCTGTCTAGGGTGAGAGTGCGTTGTTTTCTGACTTATTATTTATCTTATTTTTATCACACCCTAGGCGACACCAAAATGGAATCTCCGCGTAGGTAAAATATTAACGCATGGTGAGGATAAGATATGGAGAAGTATCGATAATATTCATTTAGCTTTTACGAGTTTCACATATAGATCTTCCATAGTATCTGTGGGAGGTTTGGTGCATTTTTTTATCCTAAACTCTTGTTTGTTCTTACTTTTGAAAGTTGAAACTGAAATGTTTTGGGAAATCACTCTTCCACAATGTTACGAGATCCATGGATTCATACTTCTAACCATGGGGAATTATGTTTCCCTTCTGATGACAAAAGATGAATGTGTGGGAGGTTTGGGTGTTGGTAGACCCACGAGTGGACAATAGGAAAAAATGGCAGATATCTATATAGGAAGAAGAGTAGAATATGGTAGTCATCCAGTTCGATGGTTGCAAAGTAAAATACTTTTGTTCGAGCTTGGGTATAAAGATTGGATAGTTTACAATATTTGCACCCGAAAAAATTATCCAATTGAATTGGATGAAATCAGTCAACTCGATTCATGCTTTCATATCAACAATTTAGTTCCATTACCAAGAAAAAGAAAAATATCTCAGGTTGGTTCCTTTGATCTCTCTTCAATTTCTTAGTTATTGAGTTAAAGTTAAGATTTTTATTATTTTATTCGACGTTAAACGTGACATAAATACCTCAAAGATATCGGATCCAATCCGAACCTCGACAAGTAAAGTTATTTATTTATTTATTTTTATTTTATTTCTGCATTAGTTTTTCTATTGTGTTACTGGTATATATAAATAAAACACAACAATTTAAGGTATTTATGATTCACGCTATATAAACTAGAAAACATTTTCTTTGTGTTTTATAAACTTTACTTTTGCAAAATTTCTGGGTCTGTGTATACAGAACATGAATATTACATTCTATTTCTTGTCTCTTATTCTGATTTCTAGGCTTGTGTATATATATTAGAAGATTACTCGCTTACGAACGTCAGATTTCTATTTCATATGGAATATGGAAAAAATACTGAACAAAGTAAAAAACAACATAAGACAAGTAACAATTAAAGAACAAAAAACCACCTTATAGGATTATTGTTTATCGAATGTATCGAATGTATCGAATGTATCGAATGACCCACCATGATAACCTACGGGTAATACGGTAAAACACAATAAATTATTATATTCATTTTTCTCGGATTGCACCGTATTCCGCCACGCATCAAACCACTTTCACGTGTCCTCATCTCTTTCATGCGTACCTACACATGTTATATGCAAGAAAGTTCCGTTAAATCAAATTGAAAAAAAAAACCTTTATATAGAACCAAAAAACATTAATTTGTATGCTGAATCGAAAAACCGAATTTTGTAAAACGAAGTCGTTCGATGTTGGTATATAATCAAAATCATTTAGGTTAAACATAATAGCAATCCACTGCGCCCGTTTAACAACTCTCATCCATACGGTCAGATCCACAATAATAGCAATCTCCCACGCTACCAATCCACGGCGCCCGTTTAACAACTCTCATCCATATGGTCATATCCACAACCGTACTAAGCCAAAGCCTTCTGCTCCAACATCAAGTATCAGTACATTTATTCTCAAGATTCAGGTAAAACTTTTGATTTTTTCAATTAAAATTCTAAAATTTATATCTCGTACCAGTTTCGTGACTTAATATATATAATTGAACCTCATAAACCTGAAGATGAAGATGGCAAATGGTTTTTAGGTATCGTTGTTTAATTCCTTTCAAAAACCGAATCCCATCCAACTAAATCAAATTCTTAAACCAAACACAAAATATGAGACGGATATCCCTTCCTAAAATCTAAACCATCCGCCAACAAAACCGAGTTCTACCTTCTATAGATATGGTAGTTTATACTTTTGTTTAAGTTTACCCAGTTTAATTAAATTTTCTTTCAAACGTATTAAAAATTAAAATTTATAAAAATTTAAGATATAATCTATGATGGTTGTTTAATTATAGCAATTAAATAGTAATTAGATGTGAATTTAATGGGTTATTAATGTATAATTTTTAATATATATTTATGAATTTTGCACACAGGTTTAAAATATAGGATAATGTCAAGGATAAGACAGTCAACAACAAAAAGATCGATGACCATGCCATTTCAGTCAATCATAATCTTACTAAATTTGTTGAGGTATGAAATACGTAGTAGTTCAGATTAAATGAAATGTTGTGGTGTTTGTAGGTAATGTGCAGTAGACAATAATTTAGATTGTTTTGTTCCATTTCATTTATAATTATTGTTTAGAGTATTTTTGATAAATAGAATTTTGTTAATCATTATAGAAAAAATTTGAAAAGACTTTAGGCTTACTATTTTTTAGTCCTTTGTATTCAATCCCTCTCTAGTTTAGGCACTGTCTAGTATGAGCTATCCTATACTTCTTTCGCTCACTCAGAATGTACTTGGGAACTCCCCTTGTTTCATACATATTGAATGTTGACTCAAAATACTTATAACACAAACATAAAAATTTTATTTTTTGCATGTATATGTATCAAATGTTATTTATTAGTGATCTATAGGGTGTGAAAAATATTAAGTTACAGGAAATACGAGTTCTGGGCATACTTTCCACCACTGGACAAAAGTACTTGTACAAGTACATTATCCATTGAAGCAACAACAGCCGCTATTGAAGGACTTGAATCCACTCCAGGCTGAGGATGAGTGACATCAGAACCAAAGATAATTTTAGGCATTTCAGTCAAGTATGGAATCCTTCTAGTAAGTGCATCTGCCAATCATTTCAAATTGGGTTGTTTTATTCTTGTTTATAATTTATTACTCAATCATTTCAAAGGTGATTTATGTGGTCTTAGATATGTTATCTTTGTCCAATTGACTAATCAAATTGATTACTTGTATGAACATTTTGTTGTATATGTTTTTCTGATTTAATTAATATTATGTAAAACAGCTTAGATGAATATTATTGAGATAACATATAATACTTGGCTACCTATTTATTATTTTAATCAAATCATTAACCCCAAATTTGCTAACAAGTTTTTTTAATTAAATGTAGAAAGGGGAGCTTTATGTGATGACCATCCAGTTGGATGGTTGCAAAGCAGGCATATAAAGGCTGGAGAGTTTACAGTATTTGCAAAAATCATCCTCCATGCCTAAACTCAGCCTATTCATACCACCAGTTTAGTTCGATTGCCCAAAAAAAGAAAAGTACCTCAGGTTGGTTTCTTTGAATGTTTATTATTATTATTATTATTATGAAATTGTATTTATGTTATTGCCAATTACTAGACACATAGATGGATCTTGACCCTGCATGCGTGTGCCACCTGGACGCTGTCCTTGTTGACCTGGCTGAACCATTGGCATGAAAAAGTTGGGGGGCGTCATATTCGGGACTAGGAGGGTCCGACAATGAAGAGGGTAAAGTTTCAGCAGCCAAAAATAGGTGTGAAGAGAATGGGTGATTTGGATAAAGAATTATTTACATTAGAATGTAAGGGAGGCACTATTATTCTTTCAGAATGGGAGGAAAAGTGAGGGGTCCAAACTGGCATCCTTTTTTAGTCGTTGAGGTTGAAGGTGGTGGCCATAAGGTACTTTCACAAACTTATTTGTTTACCAGTTCCCTGTTTTTCTGCTTTAACAAAGTTTTCTTACCTTTGAATGCTTTTTCTTAGGAAATAATTGATGAAGATGATGGAGGAGTTAAATATCTCAAGGATAGACTTGGAGTGAAAGCTTATGAAGCTATGTGTACTGCATTGAAGGAGATGAATTAGTACAACCCTAGTGGTAGGTACCCAGTACAAGAGCTTTGGAATTTTCAAAATCAAAGGAAAGCTACCCTTTAAGAGGGGATATCACATCTTATGACTTTAAAGAGGAAGAGAAGCACAAGTTGAAATATGATTTCAATTTCTCAAGTTAACTGTCTTTTTTGTGTCACTATTTTGCCAAAGGGTTGGGTGAATAATGCGCATGCATACTTTTATACATTTTAGTTACTATTTCTTGAATATCCATGCTGTTTTAGATATCATTAACGTGACTAATTTTGTTTTTAAGGTATAGTTACGGAGGAATATACCTTTATAGGCCTCAAATTCACAAATGATAATTTTAAGGGCCTAGTTAGATGTTATGTTTTTTAATGGTCTAACTAGGGATTTTCTGGTTTCTGGTTACATTTTTAGGAGATACCCCCACTATTTTGATTTTTTTAATTACATTATAAGTCCTTTGTTGAAATTTTATGGTTCTAATTTTCTTACGCATGACCTTTTGTGGCCCGTTAATGGTGGTTACCCTTCTGAAAATAGCTTGCTTGAGCGAGCGAATACCTTCTGAAAAATACAAAAATACAAAAATACAAAACAGTGAGTGTATACCCCTTGAAAATGCAAAAATGGGGTTTGTAAATACCCACTATTTTTTTAATTACATATTGAGTCCTCATTGTTCAAAGTTCAATGTTCTTTATTCCGTGAGTCCAACGTGTTGGTGCTTCCAACGTGGTGGTGAGAACCATACTTACAAAACAGTTGGTCTATTACCCACTAAAACAACATGATTACCTCCTAAAATGCTTACCCCCTAAAACAACATGATTACCCTTGAAACAGCATAACAGATCTGAATACCTGGTCAGACAACACGAAACAGTGTGTATAAACCCACTAAAATTCCAAACAGTGGGTATTTACCGCCTGAAAATGCATAACAGATCTGAATAAACAGATAGAGATCTGAATAAACAGATCTGAGAACGAGTTTTTTGAGAACGATTTTCATGTGGCTCGTTAATGGCGTCAGTTTTCTTGTGAGGCGGAGCAAAAAGAGGGGTAGATTCGCCGGAACAGGTTGGCCTACGAATGGCCACTCCTCCGAAGGGAGGCAGGTGGCGTGGATCAGCTGAGATGGCTGCGGGATTTGTTGATGGTGCTCCGGTGACAGGAAGCTGAAGAGGGAGGAGGGGTGAAGACGGCGGTTCTTCTGGTGTGGGTGGGATATATAGCGAAGAGTGAGAGAGGGATAGGGGCGGGGTTTTTGGTGCGGCGTTATTCTTGGTGCTGCTCCGATCTTGAATTGGGGCTGCAGTGTCGAGAAAGAAATGGGGGAGGGAATTTGTTTTTTATTTTCTAAACCTAATGGGAGAGGTAGTTTTATATGCTAGTTGGAGTCAAATTGGTATTTAGTTTAGGCCTTTATTCAATAAACAAGAGTGTATTTGGGCCCTTATAATTCTTTTACCCGAATGTGTCCATCAACTATTATTAAGCTTTAAACTAACGGTGCTATTTGAGGTATATTCACCACCTCTGTCAGATCTCAGGATATATATTTTGTAGCAACTTTCCATCTCGACGGATTCTTTAAACCTTTTGAAAGTAGTAAAGACAGCTGACTTCTCCTTGATCAAATACACCCATAACTTCCGGCTGAAATTGTCAATAAAATAAATGAAATATTTGCTTCCTCCAATAGATTCAGTTTCGAATGGTCCACAAATATCAGTATGAACCAAGTTCAATGGTGTTTGGGCTCTCCATGATTTTCCACTTTGAAAAACATTTCATTGTTGTTTTTCCAGAGTACACGATTCGCACACAAATTCAGGCATTTCAATTGAAGGTAATCCACTTACCATATTTGCATTTTACAAGAGCTTCAAGCCACTAAAATGTAAATGACCAAATCGAAGATGCCATTTCCATGACTCATTTCTTATCATTCCATGTAAACACTCTTCAGAAGCTGTATTTAAATGCAACCGAAACATTCGATTGCTCGCCATTTTGACTTTGGTGATAAGTAGTCCTTGTGCATCTTTCAAGTAAAGACAAAGATCTTCCATGTGTATTACATACCTCTTTTCAAGTAATTGCCCAAAGCTTAGAATATTACGTTTCATATCGGATACATAATACACATTTGAAATATATTGTGAAACACCATTCTTTTGTATAATTTTAATCTTACCTTTTCCTTTCACCGGAATCTTGGAGGAATCTCACATGCTTACATTTTCATGAAAATACTCTTCAAGATCTTCAAAAATATCCTTCTTACCACACATATGATTACTTGCTCCTGAATCAAGAAACCATATATCTTGTTCTTTGTTGGAGTCTTTTTGTGCATAAATTAGTTCGACATCATCATCTTCTTGCTTTTGAGCAAAATTTGATTGATCATCTTGGTTACGATATTTTTTCCAACATTCGGATGCATAGTGCCCATATTTGTGACAATTGTAACATTCAATATTTTTGCCGTTATCTTGTCCACAACCTCCTCTTCCACGAGCTCTTCCTTATCCCCGGAAAAAATTATTTGTGTTATTTTGCTGATTTTGATTTTGGTTGTCAAAGTTTCCTTGACCTCGACCTTGACTTTGACCTCGACCTTGAAAGTTATTTCCTCTACCACCACGTTGAGATCCACGACCTCGGCCTCTTTGACCATTAATGTTAAGCTTTGATTCCAAAGCTTGCTCAATCGGGACATCATTAGAATCCTTTTTCATTCTTTGCTCGTGCACTTGTAAGGAACCCATCAACTCGTCTATTGTGAGTTCATCCATGTCTTTTGACTCTTCAATTGTCACGACAATGTGCTCAAATTTTTTGGTGAGTGATCGTAGTATTTTTTTCTACCACTCGAATTTCTTCTATTTCTTCTCCATTCATTTTTATTTGGTTTATTATAGATAATAGATTAGAAAAAAAGTCAGAAATTGATTCACCTTCTTTCATTTTGGCACTTTCAAAATCACCACGGAGTTATTGTAAACAAACACGTTTAACACAATCTACTCCTTTGAATTGAGTTTCAAGTTTATCCCATGCTTCTTTGCTCGTTTCTGCTTCAGCAATCTTCTCGAACATGGATTCACCAACACTTTGATAAAGAAAATATAAAGCTTTCTTATCTTTCTTTCTCGTTTCTCTTAAAGCATTTGCTTGTTGTGCATTAACATCAACTCCTTCCTCTGGTTCATCGTATCCACTTGTAACAATCTCCCAGAGATCATATGATCCAAAGAGAGGCTTCATTTGAATTCTTCATTTATCATAATTTTTCAAAGTAAGCTTTGGTAGTTGAGTTTGCACAAAACCATTAAACATGGTGTTTCACGTACCTTGGCTCTGATACCACTATATTGGTCCCAATATAAAGAAGAACAAGAAAAGAAGATTAATACAACTCTACTGTACTTATATTTCTTAATAAAACTTTTACAGGCTACTGCCTTGTACAAAATTAACTCACACTTTTTCTCTCCTATTTTTTGTTTCTTACTTTTCTGATATGAAAATTACAAAGGTTAGCTAGCTATTTATACTAGTAGATAAGCTATGTAAATTAAATTCTATCTAGAAATATTAAAAGACAGAAGACAAAATTCAATGTATTTCAAAAACTCATCAGTACGTTCATTTGGGCCATCGATCTTCCACATTCATTGTTCATTGATATATCAGATTCATTCTCCATTCAAATTCCTTGAATTTTTTCTTGACTGTTGAAGAGTTCCATGAACTTAGACTTATTTTGGTTTGTGTATTTCAACAATATCAGAGGACATGAAGAAGATCATGACCTTGGTGCGTAGAAAGGGAGAAATAAATAGAACAAACATATTATTTATTTTGATTATATAATAATTAATGTCTACTAGCTCACTTTTTAAAATAAGTTTTCAACTCTTCGCCCTTATCATATAAGATGGTCCTATTTTATATTTATCTAATCATATTATGAAAAAACTCTTTTGTATGTTTTCGTTTACTAATTGACATAACCACCAGTGCTATATAATGTCATATGGCTATTATTTAAATCTATAATGAGAAATATTATTATTTATAGGATGATATTCTTACCCTAAGAACATAAAAATTCTAGGCTCTAAAAACTCTTTCTATAAAAATATTCACACTGGCAAAAATTATCAAGTATGTTTAAACTTCATAGAACTATTGTCACTATCACTGGAGTTGAAGGATTCAATTGTGACATTGCATTCGGATGATACAATGAATAACAATTAGAAATATGGGTTTGAGGAACATCAAGAACACCAAAGCGTAAAAGGAACGTAGTACTTCATACATTTTCTGAAGGTCTGTCAAAGGAATCATTTTCATTAAAGTGTGCACACTAGGCTTATCCTTCTCTGCAACCACTGGTTAGTGAGATATCGTGATTACATTAAGCATAGTGATCCCAACAATTTTTAGACAACAATAAGAATAGGTTGATGCATGGAGAAGGCATTGTCCGAGAGTCCAAGTTTAATGGTGTGGATGATATCGTGTTGGAAAAGGACAAAAAATCTACACATTTTTGGAGTTCCTAGGAGAGTGGTTGGAAAGTATACATGCTTAGCATGATATACTAATCGTTCAACTATTGGGACACGATTACTTTTCAGCAAAACTCCATCAAATTTGGAATCCAAATGAACAATTTAAATTAGTTGATATTCTCCATGGATACTTCTTAGTTAAATATGTAGTATTAGGGGATTTTAAATTTCTGTTGGGGAAGTCGCTGGATGATTTATATCATTATCTCATCGCAAGAAATTGTCTCACTCCTTTAAGTTGCACATTATGTCAATTACTATGAGATTTGATTAGGTACACATCTCAAATTTATGTTTATGTAGCCTTTTCTTTGCAAGATGGGTGATAAGGTTGAAAAAAATATATATATTTATCCACTTACAAAATCTAGGACAATAGAAAACTGCCCGTCTTGTTGTTAAGTTTTATATGTGTAACCTTTAAAACCTGGTTTCGAGAATTAGAAAAAAGAGACTTGTAAATCCGAATATGAACACCTGTGTATTATTTTCTTTAGAAGTGGGAAGTCCACGCGTTATAAAAATATTTGATCTCCAAATGCACCTTAAACATTAGTTGAGCATGTAGCAACATATGAGATGAATGTGGGTGTTTTTTCGTCCTTAACAACATCAGTGTTGCGAATGTTGGGGTTTCCATATTCTCATCTATTCCTAAAGGGACCAAGATAAACAAGTACATGTGGAGTAAAAGGAAGTGAATCTACGGGAAAGAGAGGGAATAAAATAGCCAATCAAAGTGGTATAATTATGTATAGAGATAATTTAGAAGTTCAAATATCTTGGGCTCTCGTATTCAGGCACCCTAGATTAGATGGATAATTATTTTTAAACAACAAATGAAGCTGTTGAGTTAAGTATTAAAGTGCAAAAAAGTTTAAAAAAAGCTGTAAACCCCAAGGTAGCCTCCAAGGTTTTAAACAATATTGTTTATGCTTCGTTTATGGGCTCGATGATAGGATATACCATGATTTCCCTGACATTCTTGAAACTATGAGTTTAATTTTTTAAATAAAAACAAAGAAGTGAACAATTTGGAGAAGGAAGATATGTTTGTTTCAACAAATGTAAAGATCGATTGGTTGGATGGACCAAAGGAAATACAAGCATAAAAAGGGGAGATTAAATGTATTAAAAATGGTCTAGGAAATGATATAATCTTGAGTAATAATGTTTTCAATGAGTTATAAGTGATGTGGTCTTTAGCGTTCACGTGATAGCTGGGGCCAAAAGATAATGGTAAAATAATGTTGATGAGGCACGAGCAGTTTTTAACATGCAGCTTATATATGGCACAAAGGGTGACCTAGGTACCAATTTCTAATTATCCATGAAAGTTTGACAAGTATATTCGACTGAGGATATGGTGATGCTTTCTCCATGAGGGTTTTTTAGGGAAATGCCTATATATTTACATCTCATAAATGTGTATATTAGATTATAATCATTGTAGGTCCTAGATAATATTCTTGTTTGGAATCGCCATGGAGCAATTAATTAGAACTTTAGGTGTATGGCTCGTAAGTTGATGCGAGTACATAAGATTTGGTTGAAAGTAATTGGTCGAAATTTATTCCTTTTAATTTCTGTCTTTTAATTAATTGCTTCTTACTCGTTATTGCTACCCGTTCGATTAACACACTAAGTCCCTGAGAACGAACTCAACTTATCATTAAAACTTGCATATGTCATGTAATACTTGCAGTACTATGCCTGTCTAGGGTGAGTGTGCGTTGTTTTCTGACTTATTATTTATCTTATTTTTATCACACCCTAGGCGACACCAAAACGGAATCTCCGCGTAGGTAAAATATTAACGCATGGTGAGGATAAGATATGGAGAAGTATCGATAATATTCATTTAGCTTCTACGAGTTTCACATATAGATCTTCCATAGTATCTGTGGGAGGTTTGGTGCATTTTTTTATCCTAAACTCTCGTTTGTTCTTACTTTTGAAAGTTGAAACTGAAATATTTTGGGAAATCACTCTTCCACAATGTTACGAGATCCATGGATTCATACTTCTACCCATGGGGAATTATGTTTCCCTTCTGATGACAAAAGATGAATGTGTGGGAGGTTTGGGTGTTGGTAGACCCACGAGTGGACAATAGGAAAATATGGCAGATATCTATATAGGAAGAAGAGCAGAATATGGTAGTCATCCAGTTCGATGGTTGCAAAGTAAAATACTTTTGTTCGAGCTTGGGTATAAAGATTGGACAGTTTACAATATTTGCACCCGAGAAAATTATCCAATTGAATTGGATGAAATCGGTCAACTCGATTCATGCTTTCATATCAACAATTTAGTTCCATTACCAAGAAAAAGAAAAATATCTCAGGTTGGTTCCTTTGATCTCTCTTCAATTTCTTAGATATTGAGTTAAAGTTAAGATTTTTATTATTTTATTTGACGTTAAACGTGACATAAATACCTCAAAGATATCGGATCCAATCCGAACCTCGACAAGTAAAGTTATTTATTTATTTATTTTTATTTTATTTCTGCATTAGTTTTTCTATTGTGTTACTGGTATATATAAATAAAAAACAACAATTTAAGGTATTTATGATTCACGCTATATAAACTAGAAAACATTTTCTTTGTGTTTTATAAACTTTACTTTTGCAAAATTTCTGGGTCTGTGTATGCAGAACATGAATATTACATTCTATTTCTTGTCTCTTATTCTGATTTCTAGGCTTGTGTATATATATTAGAAGATTACTCGTTTACGAACGTCAGATTTCTATTTCATATGGAATATGAAAAAAATACTGAACAAAGTGAAAAACAACATAAGACAAGTAACAATTAAAGAACAAAAAACCACCTTATAGGATTATTGTTTATCGAATGTATCGAATGTATCGAATGACCCACCATGATAACCTACGGGTAATAAGGTAAAACACAATAAATTATTATATTCATTTTTCTCGGATTGCACCGTATTCCGCCACGCATCAAACCACTTTCACGTGTCCTCATCTCTTTCATGCGTACCTACAGATGTTATATGCAAGAAAGTTCCGTTAAATCAAATTGAAAAAAAAACCTTTATATAGAACCAAAAAACATTAATTTGTATGCTGATTCGAAAAACCGAATTTTGTAAAACGATGTTGGTATATAATCAAAATCATTTAGGTTAAACATAATAGCAATCCACGGCGCCCGTTTAACAACTCTCATCCATACGGTCAGATCCACAATAATAGCAATCTCCCGCACGCTACCAATCCACGGCGCCCATTTAACAACTCTCATCCATACGGTCAGATCCACAAGTACATTTATTCTCAAGATTCAGGTAAAACTTTTGATTTTTTCAATTAAAATTCTAAAATTTATATCTCGTACCAGTTTCGTGACTTTATATATATAATTGAACCTCATAAACCTGAAGATGAAGATGGCAAATGGTTTTTAGGTATCGTTGTTTAATTCCTTTCAAAAACCGAATCCCATCCAACTAAATCAAATTCTTAAACCAAACACAAAATATGTGACGGATATCCCTTCCTAAAATCTAAACCATCCGCCAACAAAACTGAGTTCTACCTTCTATATATATGGTAGTTTATACTTTTGTTTAAGTTTACCCAGTTTAATAAAATTTTCTTTCAAACGTATTAAAAATTAAAATTTATAAAAATTTAAGATATAATCTATGATGGTTGTTTAATTATAGCAATTAAATAGTAATTAGATGTGAATTTAATGGGTTATTAATGTATAATTTTTAATATATATTTATGGATTTTGCACACAGGTTTAAAATATAGGATAATGTCAAGGATAAGACAGTCAACAACAAAAAGATCGATGACCATGCCATTTCAGTCAATCATAATCTTACTAAATTTGTTGAGGTATGAAATATTTAGTAGTTCAGATTAAATGAAATGTTGTGGTGTTTGTAGGTAATGTGCAGTAGACAATAATTTAGATTGTTTTGTTCCATTTCATTTATAATTATTGTTTAGAGTAATTTTGATAAATAGAATTTTGTTAATCATTATTGTAAAAATTTGAAAAGACTTTAGGCTTACTATTTTTTAGTCCTTTGTATTCAATCCCTCTCTAGTTTAGTCGCTCACTCAGAATGTACTTGGGAACTCCCCTTGTTTCATACATATTGAATGTTGACTCAAAATACTTATAACACAAACATAAAAAATTTATTTTTTGCATGTATATGTATCAAATGTTATTTATTAGTGATCTATAGGGTGTGAAAAATATTAAGTTACAGGAAATACGAGTTCTGGGCATACTTTCCACCACTGGACAAGTACTTGTACAAGTACATTATCCATTGAAGCAACAACAGCCGCTATTGAAGGACTTGAATCCACTTCAGGCTGAGGATGAGTGACATCAGAACCAAAGATAATTTTAGGCATTTCAGTCAAGTATGGAATCCTTCTAGTAAGTGCATCTGCCAATCATTTCAAATTGGGTTGTTTTATTCTTGTTTATAATTTATTACTCAATCATTTCAAAGGTGATTTATGTGGTCTTAGATATGTTATCTTTGTCCAATTGACTAATCAAATTGATTACTTGTATGAACATTTTGTTGTATATGTTTTTCTGATTTAATTAATATTATGTAAAACAGCTTTGATGAATATTATTGAGATAACATATAATACTTGGCTACCTATTTATTATTTTAATCAAATCATTAACCCCTAATTTGCTAACAAGTTTTTTTAATTAAATGTAGAAAGGGGAGCTTTATGTGATGACCATCCAGTTGGATGGTTGCAAAGTAGGCATATAAAGGCTGGAGAGTTTACAGTATTTGCAAAAATCATCCTCCATGCCTAAACTCAGCCTATTCATACCACCAGTTTAGTTTGATTGCCCAAAAAAAGAAAAGTATCTCAGGTTGGTTTCTTTGAATGTTTATTATTATTATTATTATTTTGACATTGTATTTATGTTATTGCTAATTACTAGACACATAGATGGATCTTGATCCTGCATGCGTGTGCCACCTGGACGCTGTCCTTGCTGACCTGGCTGAACCATTGGCATGAAAAAGTTGGGGGGTGTCATATTCGGGACTAGGAGGGTCCGACAATGAAGAGGGTAAAGTTTCAGCAGCCAAAAATAGGTGTGAAGAGAATGGGTGATTTGGATAAAGAATTATTTACATTAGAATGTAAGGAAGGCTCTATTATTCTTTCAGAATGGGAGGAAAAGCTGAGGGGTCCAAACTGGCATCCTTTTTTAGTCGTTGAGGTTGAAGGTGGTGGCCATAAGGTACTTTCACAAACTTATTTGTTTACCAGTTCCCTGTTTTTCTGCTTTAACAAAGTTTTGTTACCTTTGAATGCTTTTTCTTAGGAAATAATTGGTGAAGATGATGGAGGAGTTAAATATCTCAAGGATAGACTTGGAGTGAAAGCTTATGAAGCTATGTGTACTGCATTGAAGGAGATGAATTACTACAACCCTAGTGGTAGGTACCCAGTACAAGAGCTTTGGAATTTTCAAAATCAAAGGAAAGCTACCCTTTAAGAGGGGATATCACATCTTATGACTTTAAAGAGGAAGAGAAGCACAAGTTGAAATATGATTTCAATTCCTCAAGTTAACTGTCTTTTTTGTGTCACTATTTTGCCAAAGGGTTGGGTGAATAATGCGCATGCATACTTTTATACATTTTAGTTACTATTGCTTGAATATCCAGGCTGTTTTAGATATCATTAACGTGACTAATTTTGTTTTTAAGGTATAGTTACGGAGGAATATACCTTTATAGGCCTCAAATTCACAAATGATAATTTTAAGGGCCTAGTTAGATGTTATGTTTTTTAATGGTCTAACTAGGGATTTTCTGGTTTCTAGTTACATTTTTAGGAGATACCCCACTATTTTGATTTTTTTTAATTACATTATAAGTCCTTTGTTGAAATTTTATGGTTCTAATTTTCTTACGCATGACCTTTTGTGGCCCGTTAATGGTGGTTACCCTTCTGAAAATAGCTTGCTTGAGCGAGCGAATACCTTCTGAAAAATACAAAAATACAAAACAGTGAGTGTATACCCCTTGAAAATGCAAAAATGGGGTTTGTAAATACCCACTATTTTTTTAATTACATATTGAGTCCTCATTGTTCAAAGTTCAATGTTCTTTATTCTGTGAGTCCAACGTGTTGGTGCTTCCAACGTGGTGGTGAGAACCATACCCACAAAACAGTTGGTCTATTACCCACTAAAACAACACGATTACCTCCTAAAATGCTTACCCCCTAAAACAACATGATTACCCTTGAAACAGCATAACAGATCTGAATACCTGGTCAGACAACACGAAACAGTGGGTATAAACCCACTAAAATTCCAAACAGTGGGTATTTACCGCCTGAAAATGCATAACAGATCTGAATAAACAGATAGAGATCTGAATAAACAGATCTGAGAACGAGTTTTTTGAGAACGATTTTCATGTGGCTTGTTAATGGCGTCAGTTTTCTTGTGAGGCGGAGCAGAAAGAGGGGGAGATTCGCCGGAGCTGGTTGGCCTACGAATGGCCACTCCTCCGAAGGGAGGCAGGTGGCGTGGATCAGCTGAGATGGCTGCGAGATTTGTTGATGGTGCTCCGGTGACAGGAAGCTGAAGAGGGAGGAGGGGTGAAGACGGCGGTTCTTCTGGTGTGGGTGGGATATATAGCGAAGAGAGAGAGAGGGATAGGGGCGGGGTTTTTGGTGCGGCGTTATTCTTGGTGCTGCTCCGATCTTGAATTGGGGCTGCAGTGTCGAGAAAGAAATGGAGGAGCGAATTTGTTTTTTATTTTTTAAACCTAATGGGAGAGGTAGTTTTATATGCTAGTTGGAGTCAAATTGGTATTTAGTTTAGGCCTTTATTCAATAAACAAGAGTGTATTTGGGCCCTTATAATTCTTTTACCCGAATGTGGCCATCAACTATTATTAAGCTTTAAGCTAACGGTGCTATTTTCTTGTTATAATGTCATGCGTCGTCAAATTAATATATATATATATATATATATATATATATATATATATATATATATATATATATATATATATATATATATACTGTATGAAAGACCCACGACAGTGACGACACCCAAGATTTAAGGTCATTTTCCAACTGGTCAAAAAACAAAGGTTGTTGCAAAAAATTTGCCACGTTTCATTCATAGAGACTTTTAGAAAATATTGGACAACTGAGGATCCTTATCCATAAACAAAGCCTTGAGGGAGATAACAAATGACAAGCAAAGAATTCGTAAATCTTTTTCCTTCATGAACCCTTGATCGAATAACCATGTCTTCCGAGACATAAGAACTTGTATACAAACAATTCTTTGAGGCACCAAGGAATTATCAGGCTGAATTTCATGTGTTCTTTAAGAGTTGCCAAAAAACCTGTTCATCTCAGTAGTATCTTCATTACAAATCATGTGTTTGATTTAAACGACCCAAATGATACGACTGATCAGAGATGATCTCCCTTCAAGCATGATTCAGAAATCAATTGTTTATCATAAACATTCTCCCATCAGAGACGAGAAGTATCCATGATATATTCAGGTAAACAACACTTAACATCCCACCAATATTTCAACCTAATACGAAAATTACCAATCTCGGAGAAAGAAAGAAACAACCAATGTGACACGTCATTTTACCTAATTTGTATTCAACCCCTCTCGAGTTTGGGTAGTGTCTAGTATGAGCTATCCCATACTTGTTTCGCTCACTCAAAATGTACTTAGGAACTCCCCTAATTTGAATATGGTTTAATCGCCTTAGTACAAATCGGGTTGTTTTATTCTTGTTTATAATTTATTACTCAATCATTTCAAGGGTGATTTATTGTGGTCTTAGATATGTTATCTTTGTGTAATTGACTGATCAGATTGATTACTAGTATGACCATTTTGCTGTATATGTTATTCTGACTTAATTAATATTATGTAAATCAGCTTAGAAGAATATTATTGAGATAACATAGAATACTTGGCTACCTATTTATTATTTTAATCAAATCATTAACCCCAAATTTGCTAACAAGTTTTTTAATTAAATGTAGAAAGGGGAGCTTTATGTGATGACCATCCAGTTGAATGGTTGCAAAGCAGGCATATAAAGGAAAATCATCCTCTATGCCTAAACCCAGCTTTTTCATATCACCAGTTTAACCCAGCTTTTTCATATCACCAGTTTAGTTCCGTTGCCCACGAAAAAGAAAAATGCCTCAGGTTGGTTTCTTTGAATGTTTATTATTCTTCTTCTTCTTATTATTATTATTATTATTATTATTATTATTATTATTATTATTATTATTATTATTATTATTATTATTATTATTATTATTATTATTATGACATTGTATTTATGTTATTTCTAATGACTAGACACATACCTAGATCAGGCTGTTGACCCTGCACGTGTCTGCCACCTGGACGCTGTCCTTGTTGACCTGGCTGAACCATTGGCATGAAAAATTTGGGAGGTTTCATATTCGGAACAAGCTGTTGCTGATAACCAAAACCAGGCTGCCATGGAAAAGGAGATGAAAACATCAATTAAGATCAACCATAAAATTCTAACTATGTAATTATTTGTTAGAAAAGAATAATTAAGTACTTGGGGAGTGAGAATAGCCTGTAGAATATCTGATGCCCCACCTAACCCAGGACCAGCGAGAGGATACATTGGCATACGAGCATCAACTGGAAGTGCCATTGCAATCGGACAAAGCGGAGGGAGAATACATTAGCAAACACGTTATTTGTATTACCATTTAGAGCAAACAAGAAGAATCAAATAGTCCCTGTAAATTTTCTATTTGATCCTTTTCAAAGAATTGATGTTGTAACCATTTAGGTGGTGTTGTTCTTTAGCTGTATAAAAAATATATTTTTCACTAGGTGTTTTGTATTCTTCATCTTATTTTGATTTGCAAAGTAAAGTGAAATAATTATTCCTTTACTCATCTGGTTAAATTTCAAGTTTTGATACGCATATCTTTTCAGCTAGTTTTATATCTTTCGATTAATTATCATGAGAGAAAATAACTTGCCTATGAATGTTTCTTAAGTTACAAACTGCATAGATGTACTTGTAGAAGAGGTACAGAGGAGTCAACATATAAACGGTGGATAATACACTGTTTATATGTTGACATTGGATTATTGGCCTAAAGATGTACACTTTTATTACTATACTATTTATATTTATTTGGGAGGGCAACTGATCGGATTTTTGCAAAAAAATTTAAAACCATGTCCATATCCATTTAATTTATCAAAAACCAAATCCTAACGGATTTAACCATCGGATTTACTTTTTAAAACCGTAACCGAATAATTTAGATTCGGTTTTAAACGGTTTTTCAAATTTTAACCATAACCAAACTATAACTCTATAAATATATTGATTTTTTTTTTTAAATAAAATCACAAATCTAAGAAAAATCTATAAAATATATAAAATATTATGTTGATTCTTAACTAAATAACATATTTGTTACTTTTTTTTGTTAAATTTAATATTTAAATTTTAGTTCTGAGATATGAAAATAATTTTTTATCTATTATTATAAAATTTACAAAAATAGATGATAATAAACGGATTTTTGGTTATTCGGTTTTATTTTTATCTAAAACCATAACCTAACGGATTTAACCATCGGTTACACTTTTGAAAACCATAACCTAACGGTTTTATCCATGGTTGCATAATCGGTTTTTTATCGGTTCGGATTTTCATCGGTTTCGGTTTTAAATCATAACCATTGCCATCCCTAATATTTATAGTCAGATTTTGTCCATTAGTATTTTTCTCATTTTCGACACCAACATTGATTTGACAGTCAAGAAGTGCTATCAACAAGTGCTAACCCCTCCGATCATGACCCTTGTCCGATTTTAGGTCATCCAAACCACCAAGAGATAAATCCTTAGACCACCATCAAGAGAAGTTTTGAAACATATTTAGACATTTACCAAAAAAGCATAAATAGATGCACCGCCCGATGTCCCACCAAACGCCAAGATGTAGTCGCTTTCTATAGCCATGAATGGAGGCCCCCAAGGAGATAACATCAAATCTCCCATAACACCGAGCGACAACACCCTACGTAGGGAGAATAATTTATGTATCCAGAAGTAATGTATCCAAAAGTAACCAAATATCTACCAACCATTTAGTCGTCGAGGATAAGACAATGTATCCAGAAGTAACCAGATAATTTGAGCGCATACTACGCCAAGCTATATAACAACTACACAATTAGCAGGTGCATCCCAGTTGGGATCCTCCAATCATGAAAGTACCAGACAATACCGCTATCTGGAACGAAAGCGCTTACCCCCGAGCTCCCCGAGATGATGATTTTACATAAGCGAGAGTAGAGGAAGGAAATGCTATGCGCAGTAAAGGGATCATCGATTAGAAGAAGCACGAGCATGCATGACAAAATCTTTCAAGCCTATCGAGTATTTATTATATACACAACGAGCCCTATCTCGTGGGTAATATTTGACACTCCCATTCGGTGCAAACTCAAGCCGCCGAACATCATGTTATTTAATGGCTTGAAAAACCCAGACACTCACATAAACACTTTTCAATGGTACATAAAGATCAAAACTGGATCAAATGTTTTTTTATTACCGTGCTTTACCCTTGACCTTATCGGGTAACATGCAAATATGGTACTCGAAGTTAGAGACGCATTCTATAGAGACTTTTCCTCAACTAGCCGATAAGCTGCGCTCTCAATTTCCAAACCAAAACTCAAGAGAGAGAGAGAGAGATGAACTGACATTATCATATAAAATTCACTTCTCCAAACATGAAATTATTTCATGTTTTGTTCCGTGAATTCTGCAGAACACACAGTTTTACAGTTTAAGTCTTTATATTATGTGTAAATTACAATGTAAGGTCCCGGAATTACACAGTTTATCTATAATTGCACTGTATTTATCAAAAAATTCACTGTAAGTCTGTATATTTTGGTTGTCAAAGTTTCCTTGACTTCGACCTTGACTTTTGACCTCGACCACGAAAGTTATTTCCTCTACCACCACATTGAGATCCACGACCTCGGCCTCTTTGACCATTAATGTTAAGCTTTGATTCCAAAGCTTGCTCAATCGGGACATCATTAGAATCCTTTTTCATTCTTTGCTCGTGCACTTGTAAGGAACCCATCAACTCGTCTATTGTGAGTTCATCCAAGTCTTTTGACTCTTCAATTGCCACGACAATGTGCTCAAATTTTTTGGTGAGTGATCGTAGTATTTTTTCTACCACTCGAATTTCTTCTATTTCTTCTCCATTCCTTTTCATTTGGTTTATTATAGATAATAGACTAGAACAAAAGTCAGAAATTGATTCACCTTCTTTCATTTTGGCACTTTCAAAATCACCACGGAGTGATTGTAAACAAACACGTTTAACACGATCTACTCCTTTGAATTGAGTTTCAAGTTTATCCCATGCTTCTTTGCTCGTTTCTGCTTCAACAATCTTCTCGAACATGGATTCACCATCACATTGATAAAGAAAATATAAAGCTTTCTTATCTTTCTTTCTCGTTTCTCTTAAAGCATTTGCTTGTTGTGCATTAACATCAACTCCTTCCTCTGGTTCATCGTATCCACTTGTAACAATCTCCCAGAGATCATATGATCCAAAGAGAGGCTTCATTTGAATTCTCCATTTATCATAATTTTCCAAAGTAAGCTTTGGTAGTTGAGTTTGCACAAAACCATTAGACATGGTGTTTCACGTACCTTGGCTCTGATACCACTATATTGGTCCCAATATAAAGAAGAACAAGAAAAGAAGATTAATACAACTCTACTGTACTTATATTTCTTAATAAAACTTTTTCAGGCTACTGCCTTTTACAAAATTAACTCACACTTTTTCTCTCCTATTTTTTTGTTTCTTACTTTTCTGATATGAAAATTACAAAGGATAGCTAGCTATTTATACTAGTAGATAATCTATGTAAATAAAATTCTATCTAGAAATATTAAAAGACAGAAGACAAAATTCAATGTATTTCAAAAATTCATCAGTACGTTCATTTGAGCCATCGATCTTCCACATTCATTGTTCATTGATATATAAGATTCATTCTCCATTCAAATTCCTTGAATTTTTTCTTGACTGTTGAAGAGTTCCATGAACTTAGACTTATTTTGGTTTGTGTATTTCAACAATATCAGAGAGGACATGAAGAAGATCATGACCTTGGTGCGTAGAAAGGGAGAAATAAATAGAACAAACACATTATTTATATTGTTTATATAATAATTAATGTCTACTAGCTCACTTTTTAAAATAAGTTTTCAACTCTTCGCCCTTAACATATAAGATGGTCCTATTTTATATTTATCTAATCATATTATGAAAAAACTCTTTTGTATGTTTTCGTTTACTAATTGACATAACCACCAGTGCTATATAATGTCATATGGCTATTATTTAAATCTATAATGAGATTTATTATTATATATAGGATGATATTCTTACCCTAAGAACATAAAAAGTCTAGGCTCTAAAAACTCTTTCTATAAAAATATTCACACTGGCAAAAATTATCAAGTATGTTTAAACTTCATAGAACTATTGTCACTATCACTGGAGTTGAAGGATTCAATTGTGACATTGCATTCGGATGATACAATGAATAACAATTAGAAATATGGGTTTCAGGAACATCAAGAACACCAAAGCGTAAAAGGAACGTAGTACTTCATACATTTTCTGAAGGTCTGTCAAAGGAATCATTTTCATTAAAGTGTGCACACTAGGCTTATCCTTCTCTGCAACCACTGGTTAGTGAGATATCGTGATTACATTAAGCATAGTGATCCCAACAATTTTTAGACAACAATAAGAATAGGTTGATGCATGGAGAAGGCATTGTCCGAGAGTCCAAGTTTAATGGTGTGGATGATATCGTGTTGGAAAAGGACAAAAAATCTACACATTTTTGGAGTTCCTAGGAGAGTGGTTGGAAAGTATACATGCTTAGCATAATACTAATCGTTCAACTATTGGGACACGATTACTTTTAAGCAAAACTCCATCAAATTTGGAATCCAAATGAACAATTTAAATTAGTTGATATTTTCCATGGATACTTCTTAGTTAAATATGTAGTATTACGGGATTTTAAATTTCTGTTGGGGAAAGTCGCTGGATGATTTATATCATTATCTCATCGCAAGAAATTGTCTCACTCCTTTAAGTTGCACATTATGTCAATTACTATGAGATTTGATTTGGTACACATCTCAAATTTATGTTTATGTAGCCTTTTCTTTGCAAGATGGGTGATAAGGTTGAAAAAAAAAATATATTTATCCACTTACAAAATCTAGGACAATAGAAAACTGCCCGTCTTGTTGTTAAGTTTTATATGTGTAACCTTTAAAACCTGGTTTCGAGAATTAGAAAAAAGATACTTGTAAATCCGAATATGAACACTTGTGTATTATTTTCTTTAGATGTAGGAAGTCCACGCATTATAAAAATAATTGATCTCTAAATGCACCTTAAACATTAGTTGAGCATGTAGCAACATATGAGATGAATGTGGGTGCTTTTTTCGTCCTTAACAACATCAGTGTTGCGAATGTTGGGGTTTCCATATTCTCATCTATTCCTAAAGGGACCAAGATAAAAAAGTGCATGTGGAGTAAAAGGAAGTGAATCTACGGGAAAGAGGGGGAATAAAATAACCAATCATAGTGGTATAATTATGTCAGATGGAGATAATTTAGAAGTTCAAATATCTTGGGCTCTCGTATTCAGGCACCCTAGATCAGATGGATAATTATTTTGAAACAACAAATAACGATGTTGAGTTAAGTATTAAAGATCAAAAAAGTTTAAAAAAAGCTGTAAACCCCAAGGTAGCCTCCAAGGTTTTAAACAATATTGTTTATGCTTCTTTTATGGACTCTATGATAGGATATACCATGATTTCCCTGACATTCTTGAAACTATGAGTTTAATTTTTTAAATAAAAACAAAGAAGTGAACAATTTGGAGAAGGAAGATATGGTTGTTTCAACAAATGGTAAAGATCGATTGGTTGGATGGACCAAAGGAAATACAAGCATACAAAGGGGAGATTAAATGTATTAAAAAATGGTCTAGGAAATGATATAATTTTGAGTAATAATGTTTTCAATGAGTTATAAGTGATGTGGTCTTTAGCGTTCACGTGATAGCTGGGGGCCAAAAGATAATGGTAAAATAATGTTGATGAGGCACGAGCAGTTTTTAACATGCAGCTCATATCTGGCACAAAGGGTGACGCCACCAATCAGTAATTTCGGTTAGGAAACAAACAATCTGATATCCTCGTTACGACCTAGGTACCAAATTCTAATTATCCATGAAAGTTTGACAAGTATGTCCGACTGAGGATATGGTGATGCTTTCTCCATGAGGGTTTTTTAGGGAAATGCCAATATATTTACATCTTATAAATGTGTATATTAGATTATAATCATTGTGGGTCCTAGATAATATTCTTGCTTGGAATCGCCATGGAGCAATTAATTAGAATTTTAGGTGTATGGCTCGTAAGTTGATGCGAGTACTTAAGATTTGGTTGAAAGTAATTGGTCGAAATTTATTCCTTTTAATTTCTGTCTTTTAATTAATTGCTTCTTACTCGTTATTGCTACCCATTCGATTAACACACTAAGTCCCTGAGAACGAACTCAACTTATCATTAAAACTTGCATACGTCCTGTAATACTTGCAGTACTGTGCCTGTCTAGGGTGAGAGTGTGTTGTTTTCTGACTTATTATTTATCTTATTTTTATCACACACTAGGCGACACCAAAATGGAATCTCCGCGTAGGTAAAATATTAACTCAGGGTGAGGATAAGATATGGAGAAGTATCGATAATATTCATATAGCTTCTACGAGTTTCACATATAGATCTTCCATAGTATCTATAGGAGGTTTGGTGCATTTTTTTTATCCTAGACTCTCGTTTGTTCTTACTTTTGAAAGTTGAAACTGAAATGTTTTGGGAAATCACTCTTCCACAATGTTACTAGATCCATGGATTCATACTTCTACCCATGGGGAATTATGTTTCCCTTCTGATGACAAA
Organism: Nemophila menziesii; assembly: GCA_029959085.1. Classification (NCBI taxonomy): domain Eukaryota; kingdom Viridiplantae; phylum Streptophyta; class Magnoliopsida; order Boraginales; family Hydrophyllaceae; genus Nemophila; species Nemophila menziesii. The sequence goes on along the minus strand of JARWIR010000184.1, from coordinate 16,388 downwards.
AGATGAATGTGTGGGAGGTTTGGGTGTTGGTAGACCCACGAGTGGACAATGGGAAAAAATGGCAGATATCTATATAGGAAGAAGAGCGGAATATGGTAGTCATCCAGTTGGATGGTTGCAAAGTAAAATACTTTTGTTTGAGCTTGGGTATAAAGATTGGACAGTTTACGATATTTGCACCCGAGAAAATTATCCAATTGAATTGGATGAAATCGGTCAATTCGATTCATGCTTTCATATCAACAATTTAGTTCCATTGCCAAGAAAAAGAAAAATATCTCAGGTTGGTTCCTTTGATCTCTCTTCAATTTCTTAGATATTGAGTTACAGTTATTTGACGTTAAACGTGACATAAATACCTCAAAGATATCGGATTCAATCCGAACCTCGACAAGTAAAATTATTTATTTATTTATTTTTATTTTATTTCTGCATTAGTTTTTCTATTGTGTTACTGGTATATATAAATAAAACACAACAGTTTAAGGTATTTATGATTCACGCTGTATAAACTAGAAAACATTTTCTTTGTGTTTTATAAACTTTACTTTTGCGAAATTTCTGGGTCTGTGTATACAGAACATGAATATTACATTCTATTTCTTTTCTCTTATTCCGATTTCTAGGCTTGTGAAAAACAACATAAGACAAGTAACAGTTAAAGAACAAAAAACCACCTTATACACCATGATAACCTACGGGTAATAAGGTAAAACACAATAAATTATTATATTCATTTTTCTCGGATTGCACCGTATTCCGCCACGCATCAAACCACTTTCACGTGTCCTCATCTCTTTCATGCGTACCTACACCTGTTATATGCAAGAAAGTTCCGTTAAATCAAATTGAAAAAAAAACCTTTATATAGAACCAAAAAACATAATCGAAAAACCGAATTTTGTAAAACGAAGTCGTTCGATGTTGGTATATAATCAAAATCAATTAGGTTAAACATAATAGCAATCTCCCGCACGCTACCAATCCACGGCGCCCGTTTAACAACTCTCATCCATACGGCCAGATCCACAACCGTACTAAGCCAAAGCCTTCTGGCATCAAGTTTCAACGTACATTTATTCTCAAGATTCAGGTAAAACTTTTGATTTTTTCAATTAAAATTCTAAAATTTATATCTCGTTTCGTGGCTTTATGTATATAATTGAACCTCATAACCCTGAAGATGAAGATGGCAAATGGTTTTTAGGTATCTTTGTTTAATTCCTTTCAAAAACCGAATCCCATCCAACTAAATCAAATTCTTAAACCAAACACAAAATATGAGACCAGATATCACTTCCTAAAATCTAAACCATCCGCCAACAAAACTGAGTTCTACCTCCTATAGATATGGTAGTTTATACTTTTGTTTAAGTTTACCCAGTTTAATTAAATTTTCTTTCAAACATATTAAAAATTAAAATTTATAAAAATTTTAAGATATAATCTATGATGGTTGTTTAATTATAGCAATTAAACAGTAATTAGATGTAAATTTAATGGGTTATTAATGTATAATTTTTAATATATATATTTATGGATTTTGCACACAGGTTTAAAATATAGGATATTGTCAAGGATAAGACAGTCAACAAGAAAAAGATCGATGACCATGCCATTTCAGTCAATCATAATCTTACTAATTTTGTTGAGGTATGAAATACTTAGTAGTTCAGATAAAATGAAATGTTGTGGTGTTTGTAGGTAATGTGCAGTAGACAATAATTTAGATTGTTTTGTTCCATTTCATTTATAATTATTGTTTAGAGTAATTTTGATAAATAGAATTTTGTTAATCATTATTGTAAAAATTTGAAAAGACTTTAGGTTTACTATTTTTTAGTCCTTTGTATTCATTCCCTCTCTAGTTTAGGCACTGTCTAGTATGAGCTATCCCATACTTCTTGAGCTCACTCAGAATGTACTTGGGAACTCCCCTTGTTTCATACATATTGAATGTTGACTCAAAATACTTATAACACAAACATAAAAAATTTATTTTTTGCATGTATATGTATCAAATGTTATTTATTAGTGATCTTTAGGGTGTGAAAAATATAAAGTTACAGGAAATACAAGTTCTGGGCATACTTTCCACCACTGGACAAGTACTTGTACAAGTACATTTTGGTACTTTGTTGTTGCAAAAGTATTTTATGATGGAACAAAGTTATGAATTACTTAATTGAATCCATTGAAGCAACAACAACCGCTATTGAAGGACTTGAATCCACTCCAGGCTGAGGATGAGTGACATCAGAACCAATGATAATTTTAGGCATTTCAGTCAAGTATGGAATCCTTCTAGTAAATGTATCTGCCAATCATTTCAAATTGGGTTTTTTTATTCTTGTTTATAATTTATTACTCAATCATTTTAAAGGTTATTTATTGTGGTCTTAGATATGTTATCTTTGTCCAATTGACTAATCAAATTGATTACTTGTATGAACATTTTGTTGTATATGTTTTTCTGACTTAATTAATATTATGAAAAACAGCTTAGATGAATATTATTGAGATAACATATAATACTTGGCTACCTATTTATTATTTTAATCGAATCATTAACCCCAAATTTGCTAACAAGTTTTTTTAATTAAATGTAGAAATGGGAGCTTTATGTGATGACCATCCAGTTGGATGGTTGCAAAGCAGGCATATAAAGGCTGGAGAGTTAACAATATTTGCAAAAATCATCCTCCATGCCTAAACTCAGCCTTTTCATACCACCAGTTTAGTTCCATTGCCCAAAAAAAGAAAAGTACCTCAGGTTGGTTTCTTTGAATGTTTATTATTATTATTATTATTATTATTATTATTATTTTGACATTGTATTTATGTTATTGCTAATTACTAGACACATAGCTGGATCTTGACCCTGCATGCGTGTGCCACCTGGACGCTGTCCTTGTTGTTGGCATGAAAAAGTTGGGGGGCGTCATATTCGGGACTAGGAGGGTCTGACAAAGAAGAGGGTAAAGTTTCAGCAGCCAAAAATAGGTGTGAAGAGAATGGGTGATTTGGATAAAGAATTATTTACATTAGAATGTAAGGAAGGAACTATTATTCTTTCAGAATGGGAGGAAAAGCTGAGGGATCCAAACTGGCATCCTCTTTTAGTCGTTGAGGTTGAAGGTGGTGGCCATAAGGTACTTTCACAAACTTATTTGTTTACCAGTTCCCTGTTTTTCTGCTTTAACAAAGTTATGTTACCTTTGAATGCTTTTTCTTAGGAAATAATTGATGAAGATGATGGAGTACTTAAATATCTCAAGGATAGAGTTGGAGTGAAAGCTTATGAAGCTATGTGTATTGCATTGAAGGAGATGAATTAGTACAACCCTAGTGGTAGGTACCCAGTACAAGAGCTTTGGAATTTTCAAAATCAAAGGAAAGCTACCCTTTAAGAGGGGATATCACATCTTATGACTTTAAAGGGGAAGAGAAGCACAAGTTGAAATATGATTTCAATTTCTCAAGTTAACTGTCTTTTTTGTGTCACTATTTTGCCAAAGGGTTGGGTGAATAATGATCATGCATACTTTTATACATTTTAGTTACTGTTGCTTGAATCTCCAGGCTGTTTTAGATATCATTAACGTGACTAATTTTGTTTTTAAGGTATAGTTACGGAGGAATATACCTTTATAGGCCTCAAATTCACAAACGATAATTTTAAGGGCCAAGTTAGATGTTATGTTTTTTAATGGTCTAACTAGGGATTTTCTGGTTTCTGGTTACATTTTTAGGAGATACGCCCACTATTTTAATTTTTTTTAATTACATTATAAGTCCTTTGTTGAAATTTTATGGTTCTAATTTGCTTACGCATGACCTTTTGTGGCCCGTTAATGGTGGTTACCCTTCTGAAAATAGCTTGCTTGAGCGAGCGAATACCTTCTGAAAAATACAAAACAGTGAGTGTATACCCCTTGAAAATGCAAAAATGGGGTTCGTAAATACCCACTATTTTTTTAATTACATATTGAGTCCTCATTGTTCAAAGTTAATGTTCTTTATTCCGTGAGTCCAACGTGTTGGTGCTTCCAACGTGGTGGTGGGAACCATACCCACAAAAACAGTGGGTCTATTACCCACTAAAACAACACGATTACCTCCTAAAATGCTTACCCCCTAAAACAACATGATTACCCTTGAAACAGCATAACAGATCTGAATACCTGGTCAGACAACAAGAAACAGTGGGTATATACCCACAAAAATTCCAAATAGTGGGTAATTACCGCCTGAAAATGCATAACAGATCTGAATAAACAGATCTGAGAACGAGTTTTTTGAGAACGATTTTCATGTGGCTTGTTAATGGCGTCAGTTTTCTTGTGAGGCTGAGCAGAAAGAGGGGGAGATTCGCCGGAGCAGGTTGGCCTACGAATGGCCACTCCTCCGATGGGAGGCAGGTGGCGTGGATCTGCTGAGATGGCGGCGAGATTTGTTGATGGTGCTTCGGTGACAGGAAGCTGAAGAGGGAGGAGGGGTGAAGACGGCGGTTCTTCTGGTGTGGGTGGGATATAGAGCGAAGAGAGAGAGAGGGATAGGGGCGGGGTTTTTGGTGCGGCGTTATTCTTGGTGCTGCTCCGATCTTGAATGGGGCTGCAGTGTCGAGAAAGAAATGGGGGAGGGAATTTGTTTTTTATTTTCTAAACCTAATGGGTGAGGTAGTTTTATATGCTAGTTGGAGTCAAATTGGTATTTAGTTTAGGCCTTTATTCAATAAACAAGAGTGTATTTGGGCCCTTATAATTCTTTTACCCGAATGTGGTCATCAACTATTATTAAGCTTTAAGCTAACGGTGCTATTTTCTTGTTATAATGTCATGCGTCATCAAATTAATATATATATATATATATATATACTGTATGAAAGACCCACGACAGTGACGACACCCAAGATTTAAGGTCATTTTCCAACTGGTCAAAAAACAAAGGTTGTAGCGAAAAATTTGCCACGTTTCATTCATAGAGACTTTTAGAAAATATTGGACAACTGAGGATCCTTATCCATAAACAAAGCCTTGAGGGAGATAACAAATGACAAGCAAAGAATTCGTAAATCTTTTTCCTTCATGAACCCTTGATCGAATAACCATGTCTTCCGAGACATAAGAACTTGTATACAAACAATTCTTTGAGGCACCAAGGAATTATCAGGATGAATTTCATGTGTTCTTTAAGAGTTGCCAAAAAACCTGTTCATCTCAGTAGTATATTCATTACAAATCATGTGTTTGATCTAAACGACCCAAATGATACGACTGATCAGAGATGATCTCCCTTCAAGCATGATTCAGAAATCAATTGTTTATCATAAACATTCTCCCATCAGAGACGAGAAGTATCCATGATATATTCAGGTAAACAAATATTTTTGCAACTTAACATCCCACCAACATTTCAACCTAATACGAAAATTACCAATCTCGGAGAAAGAAAGAAACAACCAATGTGACACGTCATTTTAACTAGTTTGTATTCAACCCCTCTCGAGTTTGGGTAATGTCTAGTATGAGCTATCCCATACTTGTTTCGCTCACTCAAAATGTACTTAGGAACTCCCCTAATTTGAATATGGTTTAATCGCCTTTGTACAAATTGGGTTGTTTTATTCTTGTTTATAATTTATTAATCAATCATTTTAACGGTGATTTATTGTGGTCTTAGATATGTTATCTTTGTGTAATTGACTAATCAGATTGATTACTAGTATGAACATTTTGCTGTATATGTTTTTATGACTTAATTAATATTATGTAAAACAGCTTAGAAGAATATTATTGAGATAACATAGAATACTTGGCTACCTATTTATTATTTTAATCAAATCATTAACCCCAAATTTTCTAACAAGTTTTTTTAATTAAATGTAAAAGGGGAGCTTTATGTGATGACCATCCAGTTGGATGGTTGCAAAGCAGGCATATAAAGGCTGGAGAGTTTACAATATTTGCACGGGAGAAAATCATCCTCTATGCCTAAACTCAGCTTTTTCATATCACCAGTTTAGTTCCGTTGCCCAAGAAAAGAATAATACCTCAGGTTTGTTTCTTTGAAAGTTTATTATTATTATTATTATTATTATTATTATTATTATTATTATTATTATTATTATTACTATTACTATTATTATTATTATGACATTGTATTTATGTTATTTCTAATGACTAGACACATACCTGGATCAGCTGTTGACCCTGCACGCGTCTGCCACCTGGACGCTGTCCTTGTTGACCTGGCTGAACCATTGGCATGAAAAAGTTGGGAGGTTTCATATTCGGAACAAGCTATTGCTGATAACCAAAACCAGGCTGCCATGGAAAAGGAGATGAAAACATCAATTAAGATCAACCATAAAATTCTAACTATGTAATTATTTGTTAGAAAAGAATAATTAATTACTTGGGGAGTGAGAATAGCCCGTAGAATATCTGATGCCCCACCCAACCCAGGACCAGCGAGAGGATACATTGGCATATGAGCATCAACTGGAGGTGCCATTACAATCGGAGGGAGGATACATTAGCAAACACGTTAATTGTATTACCATTTAGAGCAAACAAGAAGAATCAAATAGTCCCTGTAAATTTGCTATTTGATCCTTTTCAAAGAATTGATGTTGTAACCATTTAGTTGGTGTTGTTCTTTAGCTGTATAAAAAAATATTTTTCACTAGGTGTTTTGTATTCTTCATCTTATTTTGATTTGCAAAGTAAAGTGAAATAATTATTCCTTTACTCATCTGGATAAATTTCAAGTTTTGATACGCATATCTTTTCAGCTAGTTTTATATCTTTCGATTAATTATCATGAGAGAAAATAACTTGCCTATGAATGTTTCTTAAGTTACAAACTGCATAGATGTACTTGTAGAAGAGGTACAAAGGAGTCAACATATAAACAGTGGATACTACACTGTTTATATGTTGACATTGGCTTATTGGCCTAAAGATGTACACTTTTATTACTATACTATTTATATTTATTAGGGAGGACAACGGATCGGATTTTTGCAAAAAAAATTAAAACCATGTCCATATCCATTTAATTTATCAAAAACCAAATCCTAACGGATTTAACCATCGGATTTACTTTTTAAAACCGTAACCGAATAATTTAGATTCGGTTTTAAACGGTTTTTCGAATTTTAACCATAACCAAACTATAACTCTATAAATATATTGAAATTTTTTAAATAAAATCACAAATCTAAGAAAAATCTATAAAATATATAAAATATTATGTTGATTCTTAACTAAATAACATATTTGTTACTTTTTTTGTTAAATTTAATATTTAAATTTTAGTTCTGAGATATGGAAATAATTTTTTATCTATTATTATAAAATTTACAAAAATAGATGATAATAAACGGATTTTTTGTTATTCGGTTTTATTTTTATCTAAAACCATAACCTAACGGATTTAACCATCTGTTACACTTTTGAAAACCATAAGCTAACGGTTTTATCCATGGTTGCATAATAGGTTTTTTATCGGTTCGGGTTTTCATTGGTTTCGGTTTTAAATCATAACCATTGTCATCCCTAATATTTACAGTCAGATTTTGTCCATTTATTTTTCTCATTTTCGACACCAACACTGATTTGACAGTCAAGAAGTGCTATCAACAAATGCTAACCCCTCCGATCATGACCCTTGTCCGATTTTAGGTCATCCAAACCACCAAGAGATAAATCCGTAGACCACCATCAAGAGAAGTTTTGAAACATATTTAGACATTACCACAAAAGCATAAATAGACGCACCGCCCGATGTCCCACCAAACGCCAAGATGTAGTCGCTTTCTATAGCCAAGAATGGAGGCCCCCAAGGAAATAACATCAAATCTCCCATAACACCGAGCGACAACACCCTACGATGTAGGGAGAATAATTTATGTATCCAAAAGTAATGTATCCAAAAGTAACCAAATATCTACCAACCATTTAGTCGTCGAGGATAAGACAATGTATCCAGAAGTAACCAGATAATTTGAGCGCATACTACGCCAAGCTATATAACAACTACACAATTAGCAGGTGCATCCCACTTGGGATCCTCCAATCATGAAAGTACCAGACAATACCGCTATCTGGAATGAAAGCGCTTACCCCCGAGCTCCCCAAGATGATGATTTTACATAAGCGAGAGTAGAGGAAGGAAATGATATGCGCAGTAAAGGGATCATCGGTTAGAAGAAACACGAGCATGCATGACAAAATCTTTCAAGCCTATCGAGTATTTATTATATACACAACGAGCCCTATCTCGTGGGTAATATTTGACACTCCCATTCGGTGCAAACTCAAGCCGCCGAACATCATGTTCTTTAATGGCTTGAAAAACCCAGACACTCACATAAACACTTTTCAATGGTACATAAAGATCATCACTGGGATCAAATGTTTTTTTATTACCGTGCTTTACCCTTGACCTTATCGGGTAACATGCAAATATGGTACTCGAAGTTAGAGACGCATTCTATAGAGACTTTTCCTCAACTAGCCGATAAGCTGCGCTCTCAATTTCCAAACCAAAACTCAAGAGAGAGAGAGATGAACTGACATTATCATATAAAATTCACTTCTCCAAACATGAAATTATTTCATGTTTTGTTCAGTGAATTCTGCAGAACACACAGTTTTACAGTTTAAGTCTTTATATTATGTGTAAATTACACTGTAAGGTCCCGGAATTACACAGTTTATCTATAATTGCACTGTATTTATCAAAAAATTCACTGTAAGTCCTTGTATATCTGTATTTGACAGTTATACTTCAATTTTTTTCGATTTAATTGCAGTATAGGTCCTTGTTTTACAGATTAATCACGTTTAATCACTTGAATCTAATTTTCATTCATATTAATCACGGTATTTGATCACATCCATCACAAAATCCTATTTTAAACCCTAGAAGCTTCTAAAATCGGTATTTACTATCACTATTTTACTTAAACAAACATAAATTAGTAAGAAATCATACAAAATCAACATGAATCTCGCAAAAAACTGTTACAAAACTAAAAAAATTCCAAAAACCTCAAAATAAACTCAAAAAGTAGATTATATTTTCACTTACGTATGGTTTTCTTTTGGATTCTGAAGTTTAATCTTTGCTTTCGATGATAGATGTTGTTTCCTGCTTTGTTTCACCGGAGTACGCTTCCCTTTTACGTCGTTCACTGTCGATTTTGCCTTTCACCGTCGTCGCTTTTCGTCTCCCGCTCTCTTAAAGACTTTTCGTTTCTTTAGGGTGTTTTTTATGTGTGTTGTGTGTGTTTGGTTTTCTAATTTTATTTTTATTTTTTTAATTACTATGTATAGGATTATTTTGGGATGGGGCTATTTTTAGAAATATTTTTTTTAATAGACATTTCTTTTCTTGATTATTGGTTCTTGATACTCCCTCCGTTTCAAAATGTTTGTCCACTTTGCTTTTCACACGAATTAAGAAAATTAATGATTACAATCCCTATTACAAAATTATCCTTCATAAAGTGACTTGATATCTTAAATGTGTATTAGAAATATAAATTTTAATTTTTTAATAGGGGTAGTAATGGAAAAAGTTGGGAAAAAGTGTCTTGAAATACTAAGTGGACAAACATTTTGAAACACCAATTATAGTAAGTGGACAAACATTTTGAAATGGAGGGAGTATCAATCAATTTATTTTCTTTCTTTTACTCTAATTTACATCTAATCAATTTACTTAGGAACAATAAAAAATAAATTTACTTTATCCTGTTTGTACAAAGTTTCATTTACTAAAATTCGTAGGCCCGCCCAAAGAGAGAGAGAGAGAGATGGAGGCAGAGCAACCGGAAAGGAGCGAAGCGACGGAATCAATGAAGCTGGCAATAGCAGTGGCGCTTCTCCAATCAAAGCGTCTCCAAAATCAGCAACCTCCACAATCTGACGCTCTTAAATGGAAACGCAAGGTTCATCCATACCTTTAGCTTCTCATTCTTCAAAAGGGGGCGGTATGCTCCTAACCGCCCCCTTTTAATCTCACTTTTAACTAGGGGCGGAAACTGGGAACCCGCCCCTATTAGAGGGGCGGAAACCGGGATCCCGCCCCGGTGCTAGTATTGTAAAACTTTTAACATGTGTGATAATATGCTAATTACTTTAAAAAAAAAAGGCTAAAATCAAAAAAAATTCCATTTACTTCTATATTTTCCATCTTTTTTATAAACTTTTTTTTCTAATTCTTTTATGTTAAAGGCTGTCAATATGATCGCGTTTTCCTTTTCCCGTCACTTCACTCATGCACTCATGACTCAACCCTGATAGCAGCATTAAATGAAAAGCTGGTTTCCCCCTTTTTTCTTCTTCATTTGTGGGAATCAAATAACTATCCAGCTTGTTGATTGAACCTACATCATTATTCTAGGCTGCTGAACTGAGTTCGAGTTTGTCCTGAGTTGGTTTCCTTATTTTTCCTATTTTCTTCATTTTCTATCATTGCGACTCTCTCTCTCTCTCTCCAAGCATTTGCACTTTGCCAAGCTTTGCGTGTCGATTTGATTCCTTCAAAAACCTAATCTGAAACCCACCACATGTTCGTTTAGTTTCCGGTAATATTTGTCCATTAAGTCTTAAGATGAGTAGTAAATCCACCATAACGGCGATGTCAACGGTTCAAGTTTCATTGATTTGTATAAGATTAATCACAGTTTGAATTCGATATCAATTTTGCATTGTCTTCTTTGTTAATAATACAGATTATAATAGTGAAAGTGAAAAAGAGCAGCTAAGAAGTTCAACTAATTTTCTGGTGGAGCTTTGTGAAACTGTCACTCCAAGAAATGTGTGTTGCTCTTCTTTTTAATGCTTGTTTTTCATCAACTATAGTTGTAATATAAGTTCATTTATTTGATAGGTGGAGCTGGGTAATTTCAAAAATTTGTCACATCTGGCTGTGGAATTCATTCTCGGTAATATTTTCTCACCGTTCGTTGTTTTCCTTCTTATGGGTATTTTCTTTTCCCTCTTGACAAATACATATAACTCAAGAGACTATTTGTCATATTAGAAGCCATTAATCCAGTAAAATCTAGTAGAGTGTTTGTCAAAAGTTTCGTATAAGACAAACGGTTAATTGCATCATTGGTCATTGCCATTCTAAACTTTAGTACTATTAATTAGAAAAATAATGTATATATTTTTTTTGACAGTTACTACCATGTCCATTTTGGGTATTTTTTAGAAAATTGAAGCTGAAAACTTACATACGCAATGAGAAGATTAGTGAACACTGTCTGGAAAAATGTTTAGTACGTAGTTTTGTCGTGATTGCTATACAAAATTGTGAAAGAGATTGTTAAAAGACTTTAACTGTGAAGCAGGCATTACTTAAAAAAAATGGATATGCAAGAAAGTGAGGCTCGATGAGCTACTGATACAAATGTTGCTCTTATCAAGGTAGATATGCAAAAAAAATTATATAACGTCTTTTAAAATGATAATAGCAGTCACGGTTTCATGGTTCTGCTCTGAGTTTTAAATAGGATTAGGACCCGGAAGACTCAGCTTGACTAACTTTGAGTATCTTTAAACTGTTCATGACTGCATCAAAAAAATTGGGGTTTTGACAAAGCGGTTTTGAAAATACAATTATTTTAATTTGTGCTCAAGATATTTTTCTAAGATGGGAATTTGTAATGTATATATTACCTATAATTCATCTCATCTTGGTATGAATTTCATATATTTTACAAGGTAGATTAGGTGACGATACTTTGAATTAAAAATATTTGTAGAGATTAGAATGTATGGATATTGTAAACTACAATGAAGTGGTTTGAAGTGTACAAAATCAAAGCTATGTTTCAGCTGTTGACACGTTTTTATTCTTACACATATCTTGTTTCTCGTTGTTCTGAATTTAGGATCTTTGATTTACAGTAATATATATCTGAATCATTTCATACATAAGGTTGACCGACACGTACTTGTACGATGAAATTTCGTGTACAATGCAATCGGGAGACCTTTAGTGTCAGGAACGAATATGAAAACAAACAGAATCCCAAAAACAGCTATAACTCCAAATATAAGAAACGTCCATGATGTCCCAATGGCTTCGAAAAAGATTGTGCGACAATAAGATTAGATATCCAGTTAGCCATTGCAGCTATACCTCCACAGACTCCTTTAAACCTTAACGGGTATACCTCAGAATTAAAAATCCAGGAAACTGTTTCCATTCCAGAAGAAGAAAAGAATATGATGTAAAGCCTCAACCGATAAGTGCCACCCACCCTACTTTATTTGGACATCCCATAGTACTGTACCATGACCTGCTTCTCCTCGACACATATCCTGGATTGTGTTATTCGAGATTAAACAAACCCCTGGAAACATCTGCTAACGAGACTGCGTATGTATCAAGTCCCCTAGATTGTACTAAAAGTAAAACATACATTACTGGAAGATGAAGAACATAATCTACAATAAGAGGAATCTTGCAAACACTTATTCATTATAGAGGACAAGATTTGAAGACAAGTAATTAATGTGATGAAGAAATATCAGAGGACATGAAGAAGATCATGACCTTGGTGCATAGAAAAGGGAGGAAGAAATAGAACAAACACATTATTTATTTTGTTTATATATGTCTACTAGCTCACTTTTTTTAAAATAAGTTTTCTAACCCTTCGCCCTTATCATATACGATGGTCCTATTTTATATTTATCTAATCATATTATGAAAAAATTATTTTTTATGCTTTCGTTTACTAATTTACATAACCACCAGTGCTATATAATGTCATATGTCTATTATTTAGATCTATAATGAGATTTATTATTATATAGAGGATGATATTCTTACCCTAAGAACTTAAAAAGTCTAGGCTCTAAAAACTCTTTCTATAAAAATATTAAACTTTATAGAACTATTGTCACTATCACTAGAGTTGAATGATACAATTGTGACATTGCATTCGGATGATACAATGAATAACAATTAGAAAGATGTGTTTCCTTTGTGTTACTTTAGAATATATACAAGAAGGTTTATTAGACAAACCTTATACGCAGCAGATTGGAATGAAGAGTCCAAAATTCTGCATTCTTGTACTTGATTTAATTGGAAAGAATAAATCGCTTCTCCTGGTCGTAAGTTTTGGAGAGAAAATAATTGTACGCTTATGAACTGTGTTGTCTGTGTTGCTGTGTTTTTTTGAGAAAGAAAGGCTCTATTTATAGAGTTGGAGAGTTGGTTTATTGCCTGTAAATAAACCACTCTCCCACTTTCTCCACTTCCTTCACCATCTAAGTGGGAAGTTATCAAAGATAACTTCCATGTACGTTCATGCTTTTCCCATCAAGGGTGACACGGAATAATTTTTTTTTTATTTCTTTCATTCTGCTACTCGCACATGATGGAGTTGTAATCATTCCCTTTAGGTACATGCATTTCATTGCACCATACATCAATATTTCTCAAATCTTCTCATATACACATTTCTAGAATAATTCATCATACTTGACAAAATAGGTCGTGCGACCGACAAGAATACGAGCATACGTTACTAATAACCTGTTAGGGTACATAGTTTCTCAAATGAAACCTCATTCCTTACGTATCTTGTGGTACCCCAGACTAATAATTTATTGTATCATATTCAGTAACTCTGACCCCTTTAAATTTATATCACATCGTTTATGTGATCAAAAGAGTTCACTGACATAACTTTATGTGTCTCACTATCATGTCATAGTCCAAATTGACGTACATGATCGGTACCTGCAAGCACACACTTTGATACAGAATTTTAGTCTTCCCTTTACACTTAGATCCTTTTACGTTGATTAGGTTTCTTTCCCAAACATACACCATTAGACCGAATCATTCATAATCATTGGTAGTATGTTCAAAGTAGCATACACCAAATCAAAATATCAAGACATAGTCAAGAGTAATAAGGGCACAATTTTGAAGGCATCACACAGTGAAGAGACAGGGATTGACTCTTCACTTCCTTCTGGTCGAAAGCACACATGGTATGACACACGTGCTATGTTAATATTCATATAGCTCCAATTGTATGTCACAATTTATAAATACCATATAGATATATAATTAGACAAGCCTCGTTGCCTAAGATGAATTCTTCGATTGATCAACCCTTATATGAAATCACTCAAGCAACTCATATCTGGCTCTTATAGACTAAGTAGATAGTGGAAGTCTACTTCAATCATAAAATAAGCTTAACATGGTTTATCCATGTCTATGATCTCATCTTAACACGTAGTTAAGGCGACTATCTTAACTCAAGTTATCTTAAGGGTTCTTCACTACTATGAGTCAGTCTCATCTTTGCGCACTTCTTGTGCCAAAGGCGATTGCCCGTGTGATAGGGCCAATCTCAGTCTATAGGACATACATACTTCAAAAATTACACGCATTACAATATATATCAAACATGATATTATAAAAAACAGTTAAATAAACATACTAATGAATATATATATACATGAATGCACGTCAACATACAATATTCATACATAATATCTTGCTTAATCATGAAGATTAAACATATCCATAAATATATCCCTTGGGAGATCATTTGTGAATGGATCAGCAAGCATATTGCGTGTGTGTGTATGTATTACAAATCAACATCCTTTTGTGCAATAATATCTCTAACAATGTTATACTTTATATCAATGTGTTTGGTCATACTGTGATACTTAGGAGCTTTCACACAAGTCTTTTCAGCTTGACTATCACAATGTATAATAATAGGACTCCCACTATCTCCTGAGAATCCTAAATGTTCAAAATATCCTTTTTTTTACCAAACAGTCGAGCATGCTACAAACTCAGCTTCCATTGTGGACAAAATTACACAGGTTTGTTTCTTGCTACTTTAAGAAATTGTGCAATTTATCAACAAGAATACATGACCTGTGGTAGATTTACCACCATATATATCACTGGCCCAAATAGCGTAACATATCCTTCTAGGTGTAATCTATTTCCTCGAAAGCAAAGGCATGATCCATAGTGCCTTTTAGATATCTCAATATCTTTTTCACAGCTTTCGAATTCTCTTGTCATGGGTTCAATTAAAATGACTAACTAAATTTACCACATAACATATGTCTGGCCTAGTTCACATCATAACATATATAAGACTATCCATGGAACTAAAATATGACACTGTATACATTTTCTGTTTCTCTTCTAGAGTACTAGGACACATGTCGAGAGTTAAGTTTATTCCAATTGCTACAAGAGTGTCAATGGCATTTCACTTAGTCATACTAAAGTGCTAAATTATATTCATGATGTAAGGTTATTGAGACAAAGATAATAGTCCTCTAGACTTAACACGAAGAATATAATTTGCTTCTCCCATATCTTTCATATCAAATTGAGAAGCTAGCTACTCCTTATTAGCTTGAATAAACTCTTTATCATCCCCTACGAATAGGATGTCATCTACATATAGAGATAAGATTACAAAATTTCTTGGAACATTTAACATAAACACAGTGATTTTCACTTATCATCTCAAATCCATTTCATGAAATGATTTCATGAAATCTCAAATTTCACTGTCTCGAGGCTTGCTTAAGATCATATATTGATTCTAACAATCTACATACTTTATTCTCTTGATCTTTTACAATGATACCCGAGGTTGTTCCATGCAAATAACCTCTTCTAAATCTCCATTTAGAAATGTAGTTTTAACATCCATTTTTGTGCAACTCCAGATCGAGATGCGCCACAATAGCTGAGATAAGACGTATTGAGGTAAATCTAACAACAGGAGAAAAAATTTCCTCAAAAACTATTCCTTCCCGTTGAGTATAGCCTTTCGCTACCAAGCGAACTTTATAACTATCAATAGAATTGTTAGGTTTACTCTTTATTATGAGAACCCATTTATTCTCAATCGTCTTATGTCTTTTCGGCAGATTAACCAGTTCCCATACCAGGGTTTTCTTCATCGACTCCATTTCTTCTTCCATTGCTTTCTTCCATTCATTCTTAGCAGGACATGAGAATGCTTCATTAACTGATCAAGGTTCATCTTCGTCTTGTGGAGTTATCATAAAGACTTCTCCTTCGATTTCAAATCGACGACGAGGAACTAAAACTCTAGCACTTTTCTTAAGTTGAGAATCTTGAGAAATAGGATTATTAGATGATGCAATGGTTTCTTCCGTTTCAAGATTTAGAGGAGTATACTTCTATATCTCTTTAGTATGTGTTACCTCATCAGGTGTCACATTTGTTTGCATATCATCTTCCTGAATCTCATTTAATTCACATAAAATTGAATTTCTGTCAACCTCACCTCTGCTGGGAAAATCATTCTCTAAGAGTGTAACATCTCG